>SJYW01050114.1:1263061-1302842 GCA_006410735.1 Raphicerus campestris
AAAAAAAAAAGATAGGACAAAATATTTGAAGCTCTTAAAGTGTACATATTTTGGTTCTTCTATCTCAAATTATTTAAAATGCATAATTCACATTTTTGTAATAATTCTATGCAATTTTGTGGCATGATGTTTCTTCCACTTGTAATTTTATGTGCTTTCATCACAAATCCAAAGGAAACAATAAAAATTTCTTAACACAACCCAGCTATTATTTCGTGGTGTTGGGAGCAAGCTACTTTTGATGGGCAGGAAAGTGGGAGCAGCTCTGATGTGAGTTTTTAGGGCCATAATGCCCACCCTCCTGGGGCGCTTTAGTGCCCGGGCAGGAAATCCAGAGGCTGCAATGCCTGTGCTCAAGAGCCCGGTTGCCAGCACTCCGTCAGTCCACCCCCTCCATCCGGAGAGGCACTGAACTTGCCGGTTGCTCCTATATTCAGGACTCTCCCTTATTCCCTTCCTTCCTCAACCAAAGGTAAGGAAGGCGAAACTGTCAAAGGATTTTTGACAAATAATGGATGTGACAAGCACTGACAGGGTATTTGACATAAGTTTTCTTATGCAAAAGATAAAAAAGAGTCTGCCGCATTGATTTTTGAAAAAGAAATATACATATGAGTTATGAGAATGTCTCATAGACCTCCTAATGCTTGCCAGGTGGCTCAGTGGTAAAGAATTCACCTGCCAGTGCAGGAAACACAAGAGATATGAATTCAATCCCTGGGTTGGAAAGATCCCCTAGAGGAAGAACTGTCAACTTGCTCCAGTATTTTGCCTGGAAAATTCCATGGACAGAGGAGCCTGGTGGACAACAGTCCAGGGGCCACAAAAAGTCAGACTGAGCACCTGAGTGCAAGCACACACACACACCCATTTCATTTTGGGAGCAATGTCACTCACATTGAAGTACATGAAAATATGTGCATGGCCATCTGTGGAAAATTCAACATGCCACATACTGTATGCACCAAACCGAATTTCTTTACACTCAAATTTGCTCTATAGCCTTTGTTTCTACATCAAAGAATAAAATCATTATCAATTCAGTTGTCCAAGACAAAAGGTGGACATCATCCCTGACAGTCCCCTCTCCCCCATCCCCTTTCCAATAATCCACCAACCTGGGTCAGTTCTGACCCTGTGGAATAGCCTGCGGATCCATTCTCTTTCTATCCCCTCTGCTAATGCTAGTTTCAGCCTCCATCTCCTCCCACCTGCCAAGGTTCTAAATGGTTTGCAGCCTCTCGTTCTAAATCATGTAACCATTTCTACATGTTGGAGCCAGACTGATCATACAAAAACAAAACTGAGATTAACAGCCTTTAAAGAACCCCAGCTGTCTTCAGGATAAAGTCTAAATCCCATAATAATGCTTAAGATCTTACATGATTTGGTTTGTATGTAACTCTCCACTCCTGCCTTATGGACAATCACCTTCTGGGCTTTTTAAATACTATTCCCTCAGCCACTTAGATTCATACTTTCTGTTTCTCTTTTCCCTGAACCCCCTGAAAACACATTTATACACATACTCAAGTTCTCTCTTTTCCCTAACTCTAATTTAACTTCAGGTTTATAAAATAAATGTCCCTTCTTCTAGGAAGCTTTTGTTGCTCTGCCCAAGCTCCCCCTCATCTGTGCTTTATCAATCATCTCTTGCTACATTACAAACACCTCCAACATTCAGTGTTATATTTTTAGAAAATGTTCTATTGAGCGTGAGTCTACAGATAAGTACCTGGTTCTGCTCACTTGGGCTAGGCTGATCTCATCTGGGCTCATCTGTTAACCTGCAGTTAACTATGAGCTCCTGGCGATTAACCCTGGCTGGGCTATTTTACATATCTGGAATGTTGGCTGGAACAACGAGACTGATTTGGCTCATAGAGATGTGATTTTTTTCACCCTTCAGCACACTAGCACTCGGTTTTTCATGTGTCCAAGACAGCAACCAGAGAACAAGTGAAAGCCTTTCAAAAGCCTTCAAGGCTTCTTGAAGTCTAAACTCAGAACTAGCACACCATTATTCCCAACACATTCTGTTGGTGAACATAAGCCACAAGACCAGTCCTGTTTAAGATTAAAAGGGTACTATGGTGCTATAGAGAAAATAATGTGGACACAGAGTGGCCACTGACACAAAAAATCCATCAAAACCATGTAATTTCTTTCACATATAGAGTATGTACCAATTGCAATGTACTGGCCCATCCTCCATTGACAAACTTTGATATCAGAAGTCACATCTCATCCCCAAACACACCATAATTAAATTCCTCAGTAAATACTGCATTTATTGTGAATAAGTTTGTTTACTTATCCAGTTATTAGTGCTAATGTAGAAAAATAACAATTCATATATGAAGAATAAGAGTTACTAACTCAAAGCTACAGTATAATTTATTCACAGCTCTCTGATAACAGGGCTAGACCACACAGAACCACCCTTACTTGCAGCAAAAACCCCAAAACACAACACTGCAAGAGACAGATGAAAGTACATCAGTCACCAAATAGTAGATACTGGAACACAGATGGAGAAAGCTAGTCTCACTTTGCATTCCAGTGCGTATACCCACAGCCCCATTTTGCCCACAACTGTGAGCTCAGGAGCCATTCTTTGTCCCCTGGAATTCACGTACAGTTCACTTGTTTCTTTGGGCATTATGCATATATTTTAAATGAAAGTTTTATTTAGTAGTTTATTCACATACGCAAAGTTCATTTTTTGAAAGTATACCTTTCAATAGCTTTTAGTATAGTCAAAAGTTACTCATCAATCACCACTCTAATTCCAGAACATTTTCATCTCCCCAAAAGGAAACCCCATCTTCATCAGCAGTCACTTTCCAGTCTTCCTTTTCCCTGCCTCCTCTCTTTAACCCCCAGAAATCATTAGGCTATCTCCTATCTCTGTGGATTTATCTACTCAGGACATGTTAAATTATCAGATTTATATAATTCATGGTCTTTTGGATCTGGATTGTTCCATTTAACACAAAAATTTTAAGATTCAGTTTACAGCATGAATCAGTAGTTCTGTCCTCCTAATAATTGAATAATACACCATTTTATAGACATTTCATTCCTTCATCCATCACTTGATGGACATTTTAATTATTTCTACTTTTTGACTATTATCAATGATGACTGTTATAAATAAACAGTCATGTACACGTTGCATGGAAATGTTTTCAGTTCTCTTGGGTATATACCTAGAAGTAGAAGTTGCTCATTTGTATATTAACTCCATTTAACTTTTTGAGGAACAGCCAGATAGTTTTCCAAAGTGGCTGCACCATTTTAGAACTCTAGCAACGTATGAAGATTCCAGTCTCTCCTCATCCTTGCCAATGCATGTTGTCCTCTGTCATGTTGATTATCACCATTCTAGTAGATGTGAAAAGCATTTCATTGCAATTTTGATTTGCATTTTCCTGATGACTAATGATGCTGTGTGTCTTGACCAGATGCATATCTTTTCTGGAGAAATATCTATTCAAAACCTTTGTGAATGTTTAATTGGGTAAATATTTAAAAATCTGGGTCCCCTTTCTTGATTTTTGTCCTCCAATCCCTTATATGCTTATCTATCCCAGAGCTTTGTCTAAGAAGCCTCTCTCAATTATCATTCCCTCCTTTGTTACTGAATTGCTGTTGTTGCTGTTGCAAGTCGCTTCAGTCGTGTCCGACTCTGTGTGACCCCTTAGATGGCAGCCCACCGGGTTCCCTCATTCCTGGGATTCTCCAGACAAGAATACTGGAATGGGTTGCCATTTCCTTCTCCAATGCATGAAAGTGAAAAGTGAAAGTGAAATTGCTACCTGGAGTTAATTTGGAATATGCTCCTGGTTATTTTCTATGTGAAGCCAAAAAGTAATTGGTCTGCTTTTTTTTTTTTTCCACTAAATCTCATGTATTTATTTTCCAAGATTTGACTCTGCCTTTCAAGAACAAACTAAAAATTAAGTCCCATAAATATGGGTTGAATTCACTGGGATTTAGTGAATTTTTTATGGAAGGGAATTTATTAAGGACAAGTGAAAGTTTGACTATTGCTAAGGAAATATTTACCACATAACCTTTGAGAATTGAAGCTAACAATTTATGTTATCAAACTTATGCTATCAAAAAACTCAATGTGTCAATAAGAAAGATATCAATAATCTAGAAAAATCTTGCCAATAAAACCATGACTTTTCATCAAACATATAGGCACACCCCAACACACCCTAAAGTTAAAAGTAAAAGTGTATCCCAGCATACTACTAAAGAAAATCATCAAACCATAGAGGAAGAAAATAAAAAGAAGAAGAAATGAAGAGAGGACTATAAAAACAAAGAGAAAACAATAAAATGCCAAAAGTACATATTTATCAATCCTTTAAGTGTCAATGAAATAAACAAAAGACAAAGGGTGGCTTATTGGTTTAAACAAACAAACAAAAAAACATCCATATGCTGGCTATAGGAGACTAATTTCAGAGCTAAAGACACACACAGAATTAAACTGAGGAGATGGAAAAATATTTCAAGCAAATGGAATTTATAAGAAAGTAGAGGTAGAATTAAAGAGAACAAAAAAACCTCTTGATGAAAGTGAAAGAGGAGCATGAAAAAAACTGGCTTAAAACTCAACATTCAAAAAACCAAGATCATGGCATCTGGTCCCATCACTTTATGGCAAAAGATGGGGAAACAATGGAAACAGTGACAGACTTTATTTTCTTGGGCTCCAAAATCACTGCAGCTATGAAATTAAAAGACCCTGCTCCTTGGAAGAAAAGCTGCGACATACCTTAACAGCATATTAAAAAGCAGAGACGGTACTTTGCAACAAAGGTCCATATAGTCAAAGCTATGATCTTTCCAATAGTCATGCATGGATGTGAGTTGGACCATAAAGAAGGCTGTGTGCCAAAGAACTAATGCTTTTCAACTGTGGTGCTGGATAAGACTTTTGAGAGTCCCTTGTACTTCAAGGAGATCAAATCAGTCAATCCTAAAGGAAATAAACCCTGAATATTCACTGAAAGGACTGATGCTGGAGCTGAAGCTTCAATACTTTGGCCACCTGTTGAGAAGAGCTGACTCGCTGGAAAAGACCCTGATTCCAGGAAAGACTGAAAGCAGGAAGAAAAAGGAATGACAGAGAATGAGATGGTTGATGGTATCACTGACTCAACGGACATGAGTTTGAGCAAACTCTGGGAGACAGTGAAGGACAGGGAAAGCTGGCGTGCTGCAGTCCATGGGGTTACAGAGTCAGAGAGTAGGACATGCAGAGTCGGACACGACTGAGCGACTGAACTGAACTGAACGACGGCAAGCAAAATTGGTCATAGCTTTCTGGGCTTCCCTCATAGCTCAGCTAGTAATGAATCCGCCTGCAATGCAGGAGACCCCAGTTCAATGCCTGGGTCAGGAAGATCCGCTAGAGAAGGGCTAGGCTACCCACTATAGTATTCTTGGGTTTCCCTTGTGGCTCAGCTGGTAAAGACTCCTCCTGCAATGCGGGAGACCTGGGCTTGATCCCTGGGCTGGGAAGATCCCCCTGGAGAAGGGAAAGGCTTCAGTATTCTGGTCTGGAGAATTCCATGGACTATACAGTCCATGGGGTTGCAAAGAGGCGGACAAGACTGAGCAACTTTCACTTTCTTTCCAAAGAGCAAGCGTCTTTTAATTTCAGGGCCATAGTCACCATCTGCAGTGATTTGGAGCCCAAGAAAATAAAACCAGTCACTCTTTTCACTTTTTCCCCTTTTATTTGCCATGAAGTATGGCAAGATGCCATCATGACATCTTGATGGCGAGATATCATCATCTTAGTTTTTTGAAAGTTGAGTTTTAAGCCTTTTCACTCTCTTCTTTCACCTACATCAAGAGGCTCTTTCATATCTGCATTTCTGAGGTTGTTATTTCCTCTGGCAATCTTGATTCCAGCTTGGGATTCATCCAGCCCAGCATTTCACACGATGTCCTCTACATAGAAGTTAAATAAGCAAGGTGACAATGAATAGCCTTGACAAACCCTTTTTCAATTTTGAACGAGTCCATTATTCCATTGTTTCGTTTCATCATTTGTTTCCAATTTTTGTGACCGTGTGGACTATAACTTGCCAGACTCCTCTGTCCATGGGATTTTCCAGACAAGAATACTGGAGTCGGTTGCCATTTCCTCCTCCAGGGAGTCTTCCCAATCCAGGGTACAAACCTGCGTCTCTGTGTCTCCTGCATTGCAGGCAGATTCTTTACCCACCCATTGGTTATAATTGTTGCTTCTTGAGCCACATACAGGTTCTCAGGAGGCAGGTAAGGTTTTCTAGTATTCAAATCTCTTTAAGAAATTTTCCACAGTTTGTTGTGATCCACACAGTCAAAGGCTTTAGTGTAGTCAATGAAAGAGAAGTAGATGTTTTTCTGGAATCTCCTTGATTTTTCTATGATCCAATGGATGTTGGCAATTTGATCTCTGGCTTCTCTGCCTTTTCTAAATCCAGCTTGTACATCTGGAATTTCTCAGTTCACATACTGCTGAAGCCCAACTTGAAGGATTTTAGCATTACCTTGCTAGCATGTGAGATGAGCACAATTGTACAGTAGTTCAAACATTTTGAACATTTTGGCATTGCCTCCCTTCAGATTTACAATAAACACTGACCTTTTCCAGTCCAGTGGCCATTGCTGAAGTTTCCAAATTTGCTATCATATTGCAGCCTTTTAACAACATCATCTTTTAAGATTTTATATAGCTCCACTGGAATTCTATCACCTCCACTAGCTTTGTTCACAGTAATGCTTCCTAAGGCCCATTTGATTTCACACTCCAGGCTGTCTGACTCTAGGTGAGTGACCACGCCATCATGGTTCTCTGGGTCATTAAGATATTTTTTTGTACAGTTCTTCTATGTATTCTTGACACCTCTTCTTAATCTCTTCTGCTTCTATTAGGTCCTTGCCATTTCTGCCCTTTCAGTTCAGTTGCTCAGTCATGTCTAACTCTGTGACCTCGTGGATGGCAGCATGCCTGGCTTCCCTGTCCATCTCCAACTCCCAGAGCAAACTCATGTCCAACAACTCGATGATACCATTGAACCATCTCATCCTCTGTTGTCCCCTTCTCCTTATGCCTTCAATCTTTCCCAGTATCAGGGTCTTTTCCAATGAGTCAGTTCTTCACATCAGGTGGCCAAACTATTGGAGTTTCAACTTCGGTATCAGTCCTTCCAATGAATATTCAGGACTGATTTCCTTTAGGATGGACTGGTTTGATCTCCTTGCAGTGAAAGGGGTTCTCAAGAGTCTTCTCCAGTGTGGAAGATCTGGGTTTGATCCCTGGGTTGCAAAGATGCCCTAGAGAAGGGAAAGGCTACCCACTCCAGTATTCTGGCCTAGAGAATTACAGTCCATGGGGCCGCCAAGAGTCAGACATGACTGAGTGGCTTTCACTTCTGTCCTTTACTGTGCCCATCTTTGCATGAAATTTTCCCTCAGTAGCCCCAGTTTTCTTGAAGAAATCTCTAGTCTTTCCCATTCTATTGTTTTCCTCTATTTCTTTGCATTGTTCACTTAAGAAGGCTTTTTTATCTCTCCTTGCTATTCTCTGGAACTCTGCTTTCTGTTGGGTGTATCTTTCCCTCTCTCCTTTGTGTGTCACTTCACTTTTCTCATCTATTTGTAAGGTCTCCTTAGACAACCACTTTGTCTTCTTGAATTTTTTTTTTTCCTTTGGGAGGGTTTTGGTTACTGCCTCCTGTACGATGCTACAAACTTCTGTCCAAAGTTCTTCAAACCCCCTTCTACCAGATCTAATCCCTGGAATCTATTTATCACCTCCAGTGTATAATGTGTAATTCCTTATGAGTATAAAGGGTTAAAGTCATACCTGAATGGCCTAGTGGTTTTCCATACTTTCTTCAATTTAAGCCTGAATTTTGTGATAAGGCATTGATGATCTAAGGCACAGGCAGCTCCAGATCTTGTTTTTGCCTAATGTATAGAGCTTTTCCACCTTATGATCTATGATATGATTTCTATCATATGATTTACCATATGTTCAAGCACTTTTACTCCTGGGTATATAACCAGAACAAAACAAAAAACACTAATTCAAAAAAATGCATGTTCTCCAATGTTCATAACATCCTTATTTACAATAGCCAAGATACAGAAGCAACCTAAGTCCTCTCAACAGATGAATGGGAAAAGAAGATGTGGCATATTATTCAGTCATAGAAAGAATGAAATTCTCTTGTTTGCAACAGTGTGGATGGACCTAGAGAATATTATGGTTAGTGAAGCAAGTCAGACAGAGGAAGGCAAATATTCTATGATATCACTTATTCTTGGAATCTAAAAATAAACAAGTGCATATAGCATAAAAGAAACAGATTCAAAGATATTGAAACCAAACTAGTGGTTACCAGTGGGGGGAGGAAAGGGAGGAAAGGCTAGATAGGGCCATGGGACAAGGAGATATAAACTACCATGTATAGAGATAGGTAACCAACAAGGATATATTGTACAGTACAGAGAATTATCTCCATTACTTTGTAATAACTTTCTTAAGAATTTATTTTTTATTGAAGGATAGTTGCTTTACAGAATTTTATTTTCTGTCAAACCTCAGCATGAATCAGTCATAGGTATACATATGAACCCTCCCTTTTGAACCTCCCTCCCGTCTCCCTCCCATCCCACCCCTCTAGGTTGATTCAGAGCCCCTGTTTGAGTTTCCTGAGCCATACAGCGAATTCCCATTGGCTATCTAGTTTACATATGGTAATGTAAGTGCCCATGTTACTCTCTCCATACATCTCACCCTCTCCTCCTCTCTCCCCATGTCCATAAGTCTATTCTCTATGTCTATTTCTCCATTGCTGCCCTGTGAATAAATTCTTCAGAATCATTTTTCTAGATTCCATATATGTGTGGTAGAATGATATTTATCTTTTTCTTTCTGACTTAATTCACTCTGTATAATAGATTCTAGGTTCATCCACCTCATTAGAACAGACTCAGATGTGTTCTTTTTTATGGCTGAGTAATATTCCATTGTGTATATATACCACAACTTCTTTATCCATTCATCTGTCAATGGACATCTAGGTTGCTTCCATGTTCTAGCTATTGTAAATAGTGCTGCAGTGAACAATGGGATGTCTTTTTCAGTTTTGGTTTCTTCAGGGTCTATGCCTAGGAATGGGATTGTTACCATATGGTGGTTTTATTCCTAGTTTTTTAAGGAATCTCCATACTGTCTTCTATAGTGGTTGTATCAATTTACATTCCCACCAACAGTCAAGAGCATTCCCTTTTCTCCACACCATCTCTAGCATTTATTGTTTGTAGACATTTTGATGATGGCCATTCTGACCAGTGTGAGGTGATATTTCACTGTAGTTTTGATTTGCATTTCTCTAATAATGAGCAGTGTTGAGCATCTTTTCCTGGGGTTCTTAGCCATCTGTATGTCTTCTTTAGAGAAATGTTTTTTTAGGTCTTTCCCACACTTTTTGATTGAGTAGTTTTTCTGGTATTGAGTTGTATGAGCTGCTTATATAGTTTGGAAACTAATCCTTTGTCAGTTGTTTCATTTGCTATTATTTTCTCCCATTCTGAGAGTTGTCTTTTCACCTTGCTAATAGTTTCCTTTGCTGTGTAAAAGCTTTTAAGTTTAATCAGGCCTCACTTGCTTACTTTTGTTTTTATTTCTGTTCCTCTAGGAGGTGGGTCAGAGAGGATCTTGTTTGGATTTATGTCATCAACTGTTCTGCCTATGTTTTCCTCTAAGAATTTTATAGTTTTTGGTCTTAAATTTATATCTTTAATCCATTCTGAGTTTATCTCTGTGTATGGTGTTAGGAAGAGTTCTAATTTCATTCTTTTACATGTAGCTGTCCAGTTTTCCCAGCACCATTTATCAAAGAGACGGTCTTTGCCCCATTGTATATTCTTGCCTCCTTTGTCAAAAATAAGGTACCCATGGGTGCATGGATTTATTTCTGGGCTTTCTATCTTGTTCCATTGGTCTATATTTCTGATTTTGTGCCAGTACCATACTGTCTTGATGACTGTAGCTTTATAGTATAGTCTGAAGTCAGGAAGGTTGTTTCCTCCAGCTCCATTCTTCTTTCTCAAGATTGCTTTGGCTATTTGGGGTCTTTTGTGAATCGATATGAATTGTGAAATTTTTTGTTCTAGTTCTGTGAAAAATGTCATTGACAATTTGATAGGGATTGCACTGAATCTGTAGATTGCATTTGGTAGTATAGTCATTTTCACAATATTGATTCTTTGTCCTAAGTAACATGGAATATCTCTCCAGCTGTTTATGTCATCTTTGATTTCTTTCATTAGTGTCTTACAATTTTCTGTGTACAATTTGCCTCCTTTGGTAAGTTTATTCCTAGATATTTAATTCTTTTTGTTGCAATGGTGAATGGGATTGATTGTTTAATTTCTCTTTCTGATTTTTCATTGTTAGTATATAGAAATGCAAGTGATTTCTGTGTATTGACTTTGTATCCTACAACTTTGCTAAATTCAATGATTAATAATTTTCTGATATTATCTTTAGGGTTTTCTATGTACAGTATCATGTCATCTGCAAGCAATAAGAGCTTCACTTCTTCTTTTCTGATGTGGATTCCTTTTATTTCTTTTTCTTCTCTGATTGCTATAATTAAGACTTCCAGAACTATGTTGAATAATAGCGGTGAAAGTGGACACCCTTGTCTAGTTCCTGATCTTAGGGGGAATGCTTTCACTNGGGGGGAGGAAAGGGAGGAAAGGCTAGATAGGGCCATGGGACAAGGAGATATAAACTACCATGTATAGAGATAGGTAACCAACAAGGATATATTGTACAGTACAGAGAATTATCTCCATTACTTTGTAATAACTTTCTTAAGAATTTATTTTTTATTGAAGGATAGTTGCTTTACAGAATTTTATTTTCTGTCAAACCTCAGCATGAATCAGTCATAGGTATACATATGAACCCTCCCTTTTGAACCTCCCTCCCGTCTCCCTCCCATCCCACCCCTCTAGGTTGATTCAGAGCCCCTGTTTGAGTTTCCTGAGCCATACAGCGAATTCCCATTGGCTATCTAGTTTACATATGGTAATGTAAGTGCCCATGTTACTCTCTCCATACATCTCACCCTCTCCTCCTCTCTCCCCATGTCCATAAGTCTATTCTCTATGTCTATTTCTCCATTGCTGCCCTGTGAATAAATTCTTCAGAATCATTTTTCTAGATTCCATATATGTGTGGTAGAATGATATTTATCTTTTTCTTTCTGACTTAATTCACTCTGTATAATAGATTCTAGGTTCATCCACCTCATTAGAACAGACTCAGATGTGTTCTTTTTTATGGCTGAGTAATATTCCATTGTGTATATATACCACAACTTCTTTATCCATTCATCTGTCAATGGACATCTAGGTTGCTTCCATGTTCTAGCTATTGTAAATAGTGCTGCAGTGAACAATGGGATGTCTTTTTCAGTTTTGGTTTCTTCAGGGTCTATGCCTAGGAATGGGATTGTTACCATATGGTGGTTTTATTCCTAGTTTTTTAAGGAATCTCCATACTGTCTTCTATAGTGGTTGTATCAATTTACATTCCCACCAACAGTCAAGAGCATTCCCTTTTCTCCACACCATCTCTAGCATTTATTGTTTGTAGACATTTTGATGATGGCCATTCTGACCAGTGTGAGGTGATATTTCACTGTAGTTTTGATTTGCATTTCTCTAATAATGAGCAGTGTTGAGCATCTTTTCCTGGGGTTCTTAGCCATCTGTATGTCTTCTTTAGAGAAATGTTTTTTTAGGTCTTTCCCACACTTTTTGATTGAGTAGTTTTTCTGGTATTGAGTTGTATGAGCTGCTTATATAGTTTGGAAACTAATCCTTTGTCAGTTGTTTCATTTGCTATTATTTTCTCCCATTCTGAGAGTTGTCTTTTCACCTTGCTAATAGTTTCCTTTGCTGTGTAAAAGCTTTTAAGTTTAATCAGGCCTCACTTGCTTACTTTTGTTTTTATTTCTGTTCCTCTAGGAGGTGGGTCAGAGAGGATCTTGTTTGGATTTATGTCATCAACTGTTCTGCCTATGTTTTCCTCTAAGAATTTTATAGTTTTTGGTCTTAAATTTATATCTTTAATCCATTCTGAGTTTATCTCTGTGTATGGTGTTAGGAAGAGTTCTAATTTCATTCTTTTACATGTAGCTGTCCAGTTTTCCCAGCACCATTTATCAAAGAGACGGTCTTTGCCCCATTGTATATTCTTGCCTCCTTTGTCAAAAATAAGGTACCCATGGGTGCATGGATTTATTTCTGGGCTTTCTATCTTGTTCCATTGGTCTATATTTCTGATTTTGTGCCAGTACCATACTGTCTTGATGACTGTAGCTTTATAGTATAGTCTGAAGTCAGGAAGGTTGTTTCCTCCAGCTCCATTCTTCTTTCTCAAGATTGCTTTGGCTATTTGGGGTCTTTTGTGAATCGATATGAATTGTGAAATTTTTTGTTCTAGTTCTGTGAAAAATGTCATTGACAATTTGATAGGGATTGCACTGAATCTGTAGATTGCATTTGGTAGTATAGTCATTTTCACAATATTGATTCTTTGTCCTAAGTAACATGGAATATCTCTCCAGCTGTTTATGTCATCTTTGATTTCTTTCATTAGTGTCTTACAATTTTCTGTGTACAATTTGCCTCCTTTGGTAAGTTTATTCCTAGATATTTAATTCTTTTTGTTGCAATGGTGAATGGGATTGATTGTTTAATTTCTCTTTCTGATTTTTCATTGTTAGTATATAGAAATGCAAGTGATTTCTGTGTATTGACTTTGTATCCTACAACTTTGCTAAATTCAATGATTAATAATTTTCTGATATTATCTTTAGGGTTTTCTATGTACAGTATCATGTCATCTGCAAGCAATAAGAGCTTCACTTCTTCTTTTCTGATGTGGATTCCTTTTATTTCTTTTTCTTCTCTGATTGCTATAATTAAGACTTCCAGAACTATGTTGAATAATAGCGGTGAAAGTGGACACCCTTGTCTAGTTCCTGATCTTAGGGGGAATGCTTTCACTTTTTCACCATTGAGAATAATGTTTGCTGTAGGCTTATCATATATGGCCTTTACTATGTTGAGGTAGGTTCCTTCTATGCCCATTTTTTGAAGAGTTTTAATCATAAATGGGTGCTGAATTTTGTCAAAGGCTTTTTCTGCATCTTTTGAGGTTATCATATGGTTTTCATCTTTCAGTTTGCTAATGTGGTATATCACATTGATTGATTTGTGTATATTGAAGAATTCTTGCATCTCTGGAATAAACCCAATTTGATGATGGTGTATGAGAGTTTTAATGTGCTGTTGAATTCTGTTTGCTAAATTTTGTTGAGGATTTTTGAATCTATGTTCATCAGTGATATTGGCCAGTAGTTTTCTTTTTCTGTGTTGTCTTTGGTTTTGGTATCAGGGTGATGGTGGCCTTGTAGAAAGAGTTTGGAGGTGTTCCATCCTCTACAATTTTTTTAGAGAGTTTTAGAATGATAGACATTAGCTCTTCTTTAAATGTTTGATAGAATTCTCCTGTGAGGTCATCTTGTCCCGCGCTTTTGTTTTGGGGGAGATTTTTTAAAATCACAACTTCAGTTTCAGTGCCTATAATTGGGTTGTTCATAATTTCTATTTCTTCCTGGTTCAGTCTTTGAAGATTGAGCTTTCCTAAGAATCTGGCCATTTCTTTCAGGTTGTCCATTTTACTGCCATATAGTTGTTCATAATAGTCTCTTATAATTCTTTCTATTTCTGCATTGTCTGTTGTAACCTCTTCTTTTTCATTTCTAATTTTGTTGATTTGATTCTTCTCTCTTTTTTCCTTGATGAGTCTGGCTAAAGTCTGTCAATTTTGTTTATCTTTTCAAAGAACCAACCTTTAGTTTTATTAATCTTTACTACTGTTTCTTTCATTTCTTTTTCATTTATTTTGGCTCTGATTTATTTCCTTCTACTAATTTGGGAGAGGGTGTTGTTCTTTTCCCAGTTGTATTAGGTGTAAAATTAGGTTGTTATTAGATGTTTTTATTGTTTCTTCAGTTAAGATTGTATTGCTATAAACTTCCCTCTTAGAACTGCTTTTGCTGCATCCCATAGACTTTGAGTTGTCATGTTTTCATTGTTGTTTGTTTCAGAAAATATTTTATTTCCCTTTTGATTTCTGCAATAACCTGTTGGTTATTTAGAAATGTATTGTTTAATCTCCATGTGTTTGCGTTTCTTACAGTTTTTTGCCTTGTAATTGACATCTAGTTCATAGCTTTGTGGTTGGAGAAGATGCTTGATATGATTTCATTTTTCTTAAATTTACTGAAGTTTGATTTGTGACCCAAGATGTGGTCTATCCTGGAGAATGTTCCATGTGCATTTGAGAAGAAGGTGTGTTCTTCTGCATTTGGATGGAATGTCCTGAAGATATTACTTCCATCCCATCTAATGTATCATGTAAGACTTGTGTTTTCTTATTAATTTTCTGTTTTGATGATCTGTCCATTGGTGTGAGTGGGGTGTTAGTCTCCTACTATTATTGTGTTACTGTCAATTTCTCCTTTTATGTTTGTTACTGTTTGTTTTATGTATTGAGTTGCTCCTATGTTGGGTGCATAGATATTTACAATTGTTATGTCTCCCTCTTGGATTGATCCCTTGATCATTATGTAGTGTCCTTCCTTATCTCTTTTAATATTCCTTATTTTAAGGTCTATTTGAACTGATATGAGGATTTCTACTCCAGCTTTCTTTTGCTTTCCATTTGCATGGAATATATTTTTCCATCCTCTCACTTTCAATCTATATGTGTCTTTAGGTCTAAAGTGAGTTTCTTGTAGACCATATGGTCTTGTTTTTGTAGCCATTCAGCCAGTCTGTGTCTTTTGGTTGAAGCATTTAATCCACTTACATTTAAAGTAATTATTGATAAACATGTTCCTATTGCCATTTTCTTAATTGTTTGGGATTGATTTTGTAGATCTTTTTTCTTCTCTTGTATTNCTTTCTTCCTTTTGATTTCTGCCCTTCTAAGATTGGTCCAATGGTTTGTGTAAGCTTTGTATAGGGTGAGATTTGTGCTGAGTTTTTATTTGCTCATTTGTTGCCTTTTTTATGAATAAATATGTACTTTGTTAATTATATTGAAGTTGAGTTTAAGAAATTACTTCTTTCCCTCCCCCAAATCTTCATTAACAGCAAATAGTAAAGTATAAGATCTAAAGTGATAACTGAAAATAGGATTGGCCATTTAGTCTTGAGTCCATGCAGGATTCATATAGTAACTAATATCCTATGATCAACTTAGATAGCATATTAAAAAGCAGACGTATTACTTTGCCAACAAATGTCCATCTAGTCAAGGCGATGGTTTTTCCAGTGGTCATGTATGGATGTGAGAGTTGAACTGTGAAGAAAGCTGAGCACCAAAGAACTGATGCTTTTAAACTGTGGTGCTGGAGAAGACTCTTGAGAGCACCTTGGACTGCAAGGAGATCCATCCAGTCCATCCTAAAGGACATTGTCCTGGGTGTTCTTTGGAAGGAATGATGCTAAAGCTGAAACTCCAGTACTTTGGCCACCTCATGAGAAGAGTTGATTCATTGGAAAACTCTCTGATGCTGGGAGGGATTGGGGGCAGGAGGAGAGGGAACAACAGAGGATGAGATGGCTGGATGGCATCACTGACTTGTTGGATGTGAGTCTGAGTGAACTCCGGGAGTTGGTGACGGACAGGGAGGCCTGGCATGCTGCGATTCATGGAGTCGCAAAGAGTAGGAGACGACTGAGCAACTGAACTGAACTGAGAAGGATGACAGCCAGTGTTGGCCAATATGCTCCAATATTCTTGCGTGGAGAACCCCCCTGACAGAGAAGCCAGGCAGGCCACAGTCTACAGGGTCACAAAGAGTTGCACACGTCTGAAGTGACTCTGTGCACATAGACACAAACTTTTTTTTTCCTGTGGCAGCTCTGCCCCAGTGAGATTTGAGTGTGAAGGTGGTGCAGCTGCTTGGGTGGCAGGGACCCTGGCGGTGCCAAGTGTGCAGGGACACGGACTGCCTCCACCACAGGAATTCTGGCCTGATCAGAGTCTTTTTTCAAGCGTCTTGTAGCTGGCGATCAGAAGGCCTCTTTGGTCAGTCTTTCTCCATAGCTCTAACAGCTCAGGGACTTAGAGGGCTCCCTTGCCTGTGGCCCTTCTCTGTTGTTGAGTCCATCAGGAACATAGAGCCCTGCGCCCTGCGTGGGGTCCTACTCTTCAGATCGATGCCTCAGTCACTTCAAGGGGCACCCTGGGTGGGCTCCTGCTCTGCGGTTCAGTGCCAAAGGGCCAGCCTCTCTACTGTTCAGCTCCTGATGCTGGTGTGTGGGGTAGAGAGGCTATGGTGATGGCTCCACCCTCTACACGAGACTCAGCAGTATCGCCTTGCTTCCATGGCTGCCTGGCTTTCCTCCACAGGCATTTCCCACCACAGTCTCCTCCCTCACATCCCCTTGATCCGTCTTTCCACAGTCAACAGCGGCTCTTTCCGTGGGATTGCTCCACAATCCCCAAGCTCCCAGTTCCCGGCCACTGCACCTTGCCCAGGACCTGCATTCCTGTCTGGGGTATATATGGCTGCCACAAATCAGCTGTTTCACTCTCAGCCTTCAATGACCTCTCCTCTTACTTAGACAACTGCCCTGATGTGGGGATCGGACCTCTGCTTCTGTTTCCCATCCCCTCCCCCACCGAGGATGGGTCCAGTCCTATTAACATTCCTGTTTTTCCCCCTAGTTCCTTCATCCTACCAAGTTTTCCATGGTTCTATATATTCTTTTCTGCTAGTCAGGTACTCCTGTCCACTCTCAGCTGGTGTTCTGCATGTACTTTTGTGTCTAAAGCTGTATTCTTGATGCATCCGTGGAGAGAGATGTACTCCACGTCCACCTACTGCTCCACCATCTTGTTCTCTGTAATAACTTTTGAAGGCAGTGGCACCCCCACTCCAATACTCTTGTCTGGAAAATCCCATGGATGGAGGAGCCTGGTGGGCTGCAGTCCATGGGGTCGCTAAGAGTCTGACACAACTGAGCAGCTTCACTTTCACTTTTCACTTTCATGCATTGGAGAAGGAAATGGCAACCCACTCCAGTATTCTTACCTGGAGAATCCCAGGGATGGGGGAACCTGGTGGGCTGCTGTCTATGGGGTCACACAGATTCGGACACGACTGAAGCGACTTAGCGGCAGCAGCAATCTATAAAAATACTGGATCACTGTACTGCATACCTGAAAGCATTATAATGCTGAAAATCAATGAGACTTCAATTAAAAATGTTAGCAATTTTTAAAAAGTAAAAGTGTGTTCTAGAATCAGTAAGAGTCTTTCTTTCACTTTATTCCAAAGAAATGTCTACTTCACAAAAATACATTTCATTTATTTAAAATTGCTAGAAAGCTCAATCTCCAGAGAGCACTGCATTCAAAACAGCAACAGTCCAAGATCCAAAAAATAGCTGCAAAGGAAATAAATTTGTTCTGAAATATCTATAAAATGTGCCAAAATAGGATTTGGTTCATAACATGCTACAAAGTCTCTTAAAACTGTTTTTGGAAGTTCTCTGGTTGTCTAGTGGTTAGGACTCAGTGTTTTCACTGCTCTGGCCAGAGTTCAAACTCTGGTTAGGGAACTAAAATCCTGCAGGCAGCATGGCACTGCTTAAAAATTAAATAAATAACTACATGCATACATATATATGTACATAAATTCAAACTGAAAAAGAAAAAGCATTTCTCTCTAAATTTCAAGCTCTTGCCTTCTCTCCCCCATACCTTCACCTCTGGATTTATCTTATTTTCTTTAATCTTCTGAGTAATCCTTTAACTTTCCCAATGTAAATCATCCTGTCCTTCTTGAATGCTTCAGTCTTGCTTAATTCAGCCCCTAAAAGACTCATAAGTGAAGTGGGCAAAAATAGAAGTATTCTTATACTGGGAGAGGCTTTAAATACTCCAGTAGCAACATTTTCATGCATTCAGTTAACTCAATTTAATAAACACCTACTATGTTCCCAGGAACCAGTTCTGCCCCAGACTCAATTGGATTGGAAGCTCAGCTTTTTTTCTTGATTATAATTGTGCCCAGAAAAGCATATCTTTAAGGTTATCTCCTAAAAATGAATCATATTGTATGGCTGTACCCAGTACAGATAAAAAGGGCAGGTTTACTTCCCTTTTATTGTGAGAGTGCCTCACATATGCATATACACTCACACTCACCCAAACCGGGACGGGACAGAGGGTCTTCAGCATCAAATGGCATTTAATACTTCTTGATCCTCCAAGAGTTGCTTCCCTAAGTGGTTCCCCAGTTACCTACAGCAAAGGGCAGACCCAGACCTGGGCACACCTGAATTTTCTTTTGAATATGCTCGATACTATACTTTGCCTTTTCTATTCCAAAAGCAGTACACTTTGGCAAAATGTAAATAATGTGTAAACCAATTTGTTCTGATTAAGGAATCAAATTTACTGAATTTTATTACTGAAAGTTAAGACAACAGGTGTACAGAAATAAAAGAGTATATTCTTTTCATAAAAAATTCAGTATATTGAATTATTCTTATTATGGGCTAGATTCTAATTCTGAGATTATAAGGTTATGCTTTTTGCTATTTGTCTTATTTGTTACCTCCTTTGGCTCCACATAGTTTAGTTCGGTTGCTCAGTAGTGTCCGACTCTTTGCAACCCCATGGACTGCTGCAAACCAGGCTCACCGGTACATCATCAACTCCCGGAGCTTATTCAAACCCATGTCCATCAAGTCGGTGATGCCATCCAACCATCTCATCCTCTGTCGTCCCCTGCTCCTGCCTTCAATCTTTCCCAGCATCAGGATTTTTTCCAGTGAGTCAGTTCTTCCCATCAGGTGGCCAAAGTAATGGAGCCTCAGCTTCAGCATCAGCCCTTCCAATGAATATTCAGGACTGATTTCCTTTAGGGTTGACCAGCTTGATCTCCTCACAATCCAAGGGATTCTTAACAGTTCTAAAGCATCAATTCTTCGGCACTCAGCTTTCTTTATAGTCCAACTCTCACATGCATACATGACTACTGGAAAACCAGAGCTTTGACTAGATGGATTTTGTTGCAAAGTAATGTCTCTGCTTTTTAATATGCTGTCTAGGTTGATCATAGCTTTTCTTCCAAGAAGCAAGCGTCTTTTGATTTCATGGCTGCAATCACCATCTGCAGTGATTTTGGAGCCCCCAAAATAAAATCTGTCACTGTTTCCCCATCCATTTGCCATGAAGTGATGGGACTATATGCCATGATCTTCATTTTCTGAATGTTTAGTTTTAAGCCAACTTTTTCACTCTCCTCTTTCACTTTCATCAAGAGGTTCTTTAGTTCTTCTTCACTTTCTGCCATAAGAGTGGTGTCATCTGCGTATGTGAGGTTATTGGTATTTTTCCCGACAATCTTGATTCCAGCTTGTGCTTCATCCAGCCTGGCATTTCTCATGGTGTATTCTGCATATAAGCTAAATAAGCAGAATGACAATATACAGCCTTGATGTACTCCTTTCCAAATTTCTTCATTTCCCAATCTCCTCATTGCCTGTAAGCAAATATTTTGGTTTCTACTTTATCTAACATTTTAGTTGTTCTCTGCAGGAGAGTTACTCAGTTTCCATTGGGTCTATTTTGAAAATCTAAGGCTATTTGCCTAAAGGACATTCTCAGTCCTGCCTAGACCAGGTCCTACATCTGGATAACATGAAAATATTGCTACCAATAACCAGTTAGCATTAGACAGTTGGAGTCTAAAAGTTAAGTGGCTCATTTGTTGTTCTATAGTCTCCCTCATACATCTCACCTGAAATAGCAATTACATAGTGAAATATCAAATAGAAATGACAAAAACTCTCCATATAATCTAAAGACCTTCAGATGGTCAAATGTACCTATGATATCCCTGGAAGCTAAATTTAGCATTTAGGGCTCCAATTTCTCCCTGAGATGTGTAAAAACTCATCTAGCCTGACAGTTCCCTGTTGGCTGCACCTCTGAGAAGTCAATTAGTCTCACTAAAGTAAATTTTAATTTATGCACACTATTTTACTCTTGAATTTTTAGTGTGATTTTTAATAGAAGGTGTAATATCAAATTTAAGGACTAAAGACTTTCAGGACAGTGATTTTTAAAAAAAACTTACCAAATTACCTTAAAAAACACAAATGATTTGGTTATATGATATTTTTTACTAAGAAATAAGTAGAAGATTGACTTTATTCTTTATTATATTCCTAATGCTTATTGTAGCACTAGGCCAGACACAATGAATAAAGTATGACAGAAGACAGTAAAGTTTGAATGAATTAGTTGTTACGGTAGATTATTAAAGGGCTTCTCAGGTGGCTCAGATAGATGGTAAAGAATCTGCCTGCAGTGCAGATTCAGTGCAGGTTCAGTCCCTGGGTGGGGAAGAT
Organism: Raphicerus campestris; assembly: GCA_006410735.1. Classification (NCBI taxonomy): domain Eukaryota; kingdom Metazoa; phylum Chordata; class Mammalia; order Artiodactyla; family Bovidae; genus Raphicerus; species Raphicerus campestris. Next base: position 1,283,609 of record SJYW01050114.1, read on the forward strand.
TCCCTGGAGAAGGGAATGCAACCCACTCCAGTACTGTTGCCTGGAGAATTCCATGGACAGAGGAGACTGGTGGGCTACAGTTCATGAGTCTCAAAGAGTCTGACATGACTGAGTGATAATCACACACACACAAATTGATTAAAAACAAATGGCACTAATTTTTTATAGCTTCTCTATGTTTTGGCATTGTGACTTAGCAGATTCTGCCCTCAAGGGGGTGATGTCTCATCTTCAACCATGAATCTGGGTAGGCTTTAAGATAAGCTTTGATAATGGAGAGGGATGATTCCAATAATCCATTTCACAAACTAGATTCTATATTTTGGAACTCTGAGATCACCATGAGAAAAGGTCTGTGTAGCCTGCAGGAGAATAGAACTTCATGAATACAGAGGTGACCTCATTTTCCCAGCTGAAGCACCAGATGGGACATTATATCAGATAATGTGTGATAGAGCCCAACCGAGACTGGCTAAGCCACCGAGCCAGCCAACCACGGAACATGGACCCATAGTGAGCCCAGTTAAAGAGGCAGAGAGCCCAGTGCAGCAGAACCACTTAGCTAACCTGCATACTTGTAAACATTAATAAATGATTTCATTTTCAGCTGCTAAAATTTTAGGTGGTTTGTTACACAGTAGTGACTAACTGATACAAAATCTTTGTTACAAACCTTCCTGAGGTGTTTTAGAGGAGGGATATCACATTGAGAATAAGCAGTCTTCAGTTTCAGTTCAGTCTCTGCCATAGCTTGCTAATCTTGTAAAACACTTCACCCTCTCTAAGTCTCAGATTTGTGGTTTCTTTAAGTTCTAATCTTCTGGAATCTAAGTTCTATTGTCTGGAATCTCCCAAAATGTTTTCCTCTACATTTTGCCTAAATAGCAAGAAAATAGTGAGAAAAGTTTTTTTTTTTTAATAGAAAAGTTGTCTTTTAAAAACAATTTTAAGTTGTTTTTTTAAAATAGTGAGTTAAATCACCTCCAAGGAATCTGTTTATGCATCAAGTATTGAAAATTGTAAAAACCTGAGCTGAATGTGGTCTTATTCTAAGCTACTCTCACCCCAGAAAGGGTATTTTTAGAACAAATCCTTATTGGAAGCTGTCTGTGATTTTTGTTTTCTTTTGATGTTGCCATTCTGTTCTCAAAGTAAAAGTTAAACAAAAAATCTATTAAAATAAGCATTCTCGTTAATCAAGGCTTTAGTGAACTTTATATTTTACCATTATCCCACCGGAGGATACAAAACAGGTTTAGCAATAAACAAAAATACCACTCTTTGTACCCATCTGGCTTTTACTAATGAGTTATGTTATTGGAGTAGAGAGATGTAGAAAACTGAACCTCACAATCTTCAATTCTAAAAAGTATAAAGGATTCATGTACACAAATGGACACAAATACACAGATTTGTGTCTCTGCAAGCGAAGTCCATATAACAGTGATTCTTATTAGGTAAGGATTAGGACCCTCTCTGAAGATATCATGAAAACTAGGAAACCTTGATTCAGAAAAGTTCATGCATGTACACATTCATATGGTGGACTTTTTTGTGCTTTTTGCCTCCTCAGTACCTTATAAACATTGTTCTTGAGGATTTTTCCTCCTTATGAATCTGCATATCCCCAGAAGAGATGCTAGAAATTCACTTCCTATGGATAGATGCAACCATGGTATAGACACATGGCCTAGGACCAACCATGCGTACAAGGCATTTGGAAGCAGCGATGTCCCAGATTCATTCTGGCTAGGACAAAGACAAAGATGGTGAGCTTTCAGAAACAGCATGGGTAGCGGTCCCGGCACTGTGCTCCGTGGCAGCTGGTGAGGTGTGGTGAGTTCATCCAAGAGCAGAGGCAGGAGTTCTTCCCCAGAGCAGTCTGAGCTATAACGTTGGAGTTGTTTCTAGCTGTGTAGTTTCCAAGCCTCGTTCTCAGACCCTTTTAGGGATGTGATGAGATATCTAAACCCTTTAATAAAGTCTTAAACTATGTCTGTACCAGAGAGCTCTGACTGTCCCACACATAAAAAAACAACTTTTGCACATAATTCCAATGTTTTGTAAGGCCTTTAGAAGACCATTCTTGGCTTACTTCTCTTAGAATACACAGGTGCTCACACATTAATCATATAATATATGTAATAGTGTAACGCAAGTGGAAAAATCAAAAGTGAAATGGAGCATGGAGACAGATAGGGCTTCTTGGCATGAAAGAATGCACATTGAAGGGAATGACAGATTTGGCTCTGGCCACTAACTGCCTGGTCATTCAGCACTGGGTGGTATCTAAGTCCCGTTCCCTGAATCTGGGTGATCTCTTAACCAACAGAATGAGATGATAGTAACTGCCCGTCTCTACCGAGGCCAGTGCCAGCTAGGTGTTACAGCCTCTGCCTTGAGCACCATGTAAGACTTTGAACAACCAGAGACCATCAGGCTGTGAGCAAAAGGCTGAATGAACAGGCACATGAGGTGCATCTGAGGCACTAAAAGCCAGTGTCACCTGCCAGATGGGCCTCCACAGCCTTTCACGCAAACTAATAAACGAACTCAGAACAGTAGACATCAACCTCGACTATCCTGGGCAAAACTGATGTAGGCTCACCCTACTGAGAATCTCCTCTGAGCTAAACACGGGGTCTTTCTTTATCTCTGTAGATTTCCTTAAAAGGAAGAGAGGGTTGTTGAGTTAGGAGATTATACAATTCCAATGCCTGGTCCTTAAGGACGAGATAAGCAGCTGAATCACACTAGACAGCTGAAAATGAGTAACAGAACACAGCAGGGACTTCACAAGCCGAAAAGCATAACTAAGGGGAACGACTCAGTTCTCACATTTGTTATTGGCAAGAAATGTGAGTGCATCATTTTCTGGCATTCTGATTTTTTTTTTTAAGAGATGCTAGAGATTTTAAAATTTAAGTTAAATTTTCAACTTAAATTTGACTTAAGTTACAATTTTCAACTAAAGTTCACACTTTAGATAGTTTTTAAGGTAGTCTGTATGGGCCAGAGGATTTAGATGAATTTTTCAGGCTTATGGACCAAATTAACTTAAATGCTCTGACACTGCCTTTCAGTGTCTGCTAACCCTGGCTCTCTGTGGACTCACTTCAGGGCAACTGGTGTTTGTCTTATAGTGTGGGCTGCTGTGTCACAAGCCTCTGCTTTCTTTGGTCTCAGAATTCTAGACTGAAGCTAATTGAAGCTCCTTTCCATACTTCGTCTGAAAGAAGTTTTAACTCATAGTAATCTATATAAACCTCCACCTCGAAGCAGAAAAAAAAAATAGAAATTTTTAACTCCATGTATTAGTCATCTACTGTTATCATGCTGCTGCTGCTGCTGCTAAGTCACTTCAGTCATGTCCGACTCTGTGTGACCCCATAGACAGCAGCCAACCAAGCTCCCCCATCCCTGGGATTCTCCAGGCAAGAACACTGGAGTGGGTTGCCATTTCCTTCTCCAATGCATGAAAGTGAAAAGTGAAAGTGAAGTCACTCAGTCATGTCCAACTCTTCGTGACCCCATGGACTGCAGCCTACCAGGCTCCTCCGTCCATGGGATTTTCCAGGCAAGAGTACTGGAGTGGGGTGCCATTGCCTTCTCCACTGTTATCATAATGCTATGTAATAATCATCTTAACAGATCACAGATCTGGGCTGGATTCAGCTGGATGGTTCTGCATTAGGCTGTGGGTCCACTAGACTATGCACTTATTTCAAATTTGCTCTTCGTAGGAAAGGCAACTACCCAAAAGAAGCTCTTCTGAAAAATCACCAGGGTGAAAGAGCCATGCTGAACTGCACAAGTTCAGTTAAGACCCCTGTCTGCCTCCTACCTGCAAACATTTTATAAACCAAGTAAGTTATGTGGCTAGTCCCAAAATTAAAAGAGCAAAAAAGAATCCTCTGCCCACAACAGAAAGGGGAGAGAAGTGAATAGTTACTGAAATAGAATCCAAATTCTAATACCCAAGAGGTCTTTTTCAAAAGCTCATTTTCTTTCTAAATAATTCCCCAAAACAAGCTCTCTCCCAGGCTTTGCTTGCTCCCTGTGGAGCTGAAAAACTCTGGGACTTCACCACCAGTGGACTCTGGCCTGCTGCAAAGCGCACGGTGGGTGGCAGCGGACGCCGGGGGCTTGGAAGCTCCCAGTACAAGAGCTCTAAATTAGGAACAAAGCATTCCTCGGACTGCGTCAAACTTTAAAAATAAGAATTTGCTCCATACACAGCTAATGACCTTGGTAAGGACATTCAAATGCCTCAGATGAGATGTTCAAGTAATTACTTACGAGCAGTTTCCATAAGGTTTTCCCATCCCATCTGTCCCTGCCTCTGAGGTCTCTCATCCTCCTTTTGTCTTGGTCTGTGTTCCCAGGCAGCCTGTTCTGCACAGAACGTGATCCTTGACCAGTTTCACAGATGTAATCTGTGCAGGCGAACTTCTTAGGCACATCAAGAGATGTCCTCCTAATGGAAGAAATCTGAAAGTAGGTTCTTTGATATGAATATTGCTTGCTTATTCTACTGTCACAGTGCCTTCTAAGGAGAAAAATCATCCACTTTCATGGTGTCATTTCTCTAAGACAGAGTCAAGGGACTAGGGGATAGGACACAAACTCCTTTAAAATATCTTTTTCTGAGAAAATTGTGGAGCAAGGTGAACTTATTGTGAATTCAAGCCTGAGCGGAAGTGCCCCGCCCCCCAAGATTCCCTAATGTCTCATAGCAAACCCTGGAACGAAGCTGCACAACAAAATCTTGAAGCAAATATTAGTCAGAGTGTATTGACAGGCAGGACGGACCTCCTCAGCGACGCTCTATTCACTGCAGATCCCAGAGATAACTGGACCACCACGGCCAGCTATCAATCAGTGTACGTGATCACATTCCAAAGAAACACAAGTCCCTAATTTTTTTTAGAAAAAGTTAAATGAATTTAAACCTTCCACGAAGATGCAAAAGGTACCAAGGTAGAGGTAAATATTATCACATGAGACAGTTTTCTCCCCATCACCAACTTCTTGAAGTCCTAAATATTCCAGCAACTATTTAACCATATGTGTTTCTTCCAGTTCTTTCTATTTCTCCAAAAATCACACACACACAAGGCTTAGAACCTAAGCGGACAAACAGGAGATTTCTTGGTAGGTACAGAAGCAATGGATACATTATCGGTGAAATGTATGTCCTGGGCACACTTACTCTAGTCAATTTCCATGCCTCAGACCAGTGTTCTTTTTAACACTGGGCTCTAAGCCCCTTTGGTCAAGCATCATATTTACACACTGTGTGTTACATGAAATAGATAATCAACAAGGACCCACTACATAGCACAGAGAACTCTATTCAATACTTCATCATAACCTACATGGGAAAAGAACCTGAAAAAGAATATCGTATGTATATATATATAACTAAATCACTCTGCTGTATGTACCCCTGAAACTAACACAACAGTGTAAGTCAACTATTCCCCAATATAAAATTTTTTAAAATTTTAAGCCATATTTGTGATTAACAAAATAAAAATGCAAAGATCTTAGGTCAAAACTCAGTCCCATCACTTAACTAGCTGTTTGAATTTGTACAGGTTCCTTTGTTTTTGTTAACTTGTTTCCTCAACTACAAAACAGGAATAAAAGTTCCTACCTCACAGTATCATGGCCAAGATTAAATGATATATAGACTTCCCCAGTGGTCCAGCGGTTAATACTCCATCTTCCAGTGCAGGAGCAACAGTTCGATCCCCAGTCTGGGAACTAAGATCCCACATGCTGTAGGGCATAGCCAACAATTTTAAATAAGTAAATAAACAAAGTGGATCTATCATTAAAAAGTAACAAAAAATTAAATGATATAGTGAACATGAAATCTGGAGACAAGTGGGCACTCTATAAACCTGTGCTAATCCTGAGACAGTCCAGGTGGGAAATATTACCTAGATAAATCATTTCTTGAACTTGCTCCCTCACTTTCCTCCTGACACTTAAGAAATATAAAAGCTCCCTGAGAAAAGGGCTCCCCAGTGTCTCAGTGGTAAAGAATCTGTCTGCCAGTGCAGAAGATGCATGAGACACAGGTTCAGTCTCTGGGCTGGGAAGATCCCCTGGAGGAGCAAGTGGCAACGCACTCCAGTATTCTTGCCTGGAAAATCCCATGCACAGAGGAGCCTGAGGGACTATAATCCATGGGGTCACAGAGTCAGATAGGACTTAGCAACTAAGCGTGCACACACAATTTCTATAGGCAGGACATCCATTGTTGCGAGCTCTTCCCCATGTACTAGGAGTAGAGTTAGAGTTTAAAAAGATGGTGGGGGATGAGTTAGACTCCTTGGATCATCACTGACAGAAGGGCAAACTCCAAGGAGCTGTCTGAATCTCTCCATATACCCGCTCAGTCCCACTCGGAGGTTTGCTATGTTGGTGGCCCTTGTAAACTTCATTGAGCTTCAGTTTGTCTTTCCCTCCTTTCTATGACTATCAAAACCCTGCCTGAAATGTCTGGTCCTTGGAGAGCATTAACCAAGATATCTGGATTTTAGAATAGATTGCCATTTATCCAACTTGGTGTCAAACCCAAGAGGAGGTTTTCTGAATTGAGGAAATCGGGACAGCTGCATGAGCATATGGAATCTGTAGACCCAATGAAGGGATGCTGGAGGATAAAATGAAGCCTTGAGACATAACCACAGCAGAAGGGATGTCGTTTTCATAACTCGATGCCTGTATTTCTAAATTACTCTCACAGAAGTTCTGTAGGAGCTGACCACAGTTCTGGAGAGTTTGATAAACCTTCTGGTCACTGATCTGAGAATATTAGAGAAAGGCTGAAACTTAGATCTTCCTAGAGGAAAGAAGTTATTATGGGGACATGATCCATAACTGATCTCAGGGCTTTTCATAGAAGTCATTACATACCAAGGAGAGAGAAAGCTTAGCTAACGGCCATAGACTAAACACACATATTGAGTAGAGGGCCTCAAAAAAAGAGAAAGTATGTCATTTCAAAACAACAAACATTAGTTTTCACAGGAGAGTCAATCTGGCAGGTTGTCAAGAATTTGTGATTTTGTTTCATTCACATAAGCTTCTGACGTTTTCTCACTGTTAGACAGTTTCCTCTGCTAAGAAAACAGTCATCTGCTGGAGCCATATGCTTTCCAGGATAAGAATTCTTTCTCATTTTGCACCTGCTTTGTTGAAAGTCTCAATAACAAGTTTGTAAACAGAAATGTCTCCTCAGACATACGGAGAGAGAACTTCAGTGGAGCTATATGTTATAAAATTACCACACTGCTTAGAAACGGGTATCTGTCTCTTGCACAAGAGTCTGAATCACCATCCCCTGCCCCAAAGGTAAGGACATTATCTTACTTGGCTTCCAATGCTTGAGACACTACAGACACCCAATTCATTCTTGCTGATGTCATGAACGAAGGGACTAAAGTGATGCAATTGATTTGCATTGTCTTTCTTTTCAAAGCCCACTGTGAAACTTGTTCTACACTAGTTTAACAGGAAAGTGTAAATGGCACATTGTTTTTAAAATTTATTTATTTTTAACTGAAGGATAAATGCTCTACATTATTGTGTTGGTTTCTGCCAAACCTCAACATGAATCAGCCGTAGGTATNTTCTCAGAGTAATCTGAGGATAATGTGGCTTCGAGGTTACAGTCCTCAGTTTGGCTCAGATAAAACTGTTTTCTATTATTACTGATTGCTTATTGATTACTTTTAGTGACCCTATAAACCAACCCTACTCACCTACAGACCTCAAAACAATTAGGAAAATCAGGTGAAGTGTAACAAAAACTTAACAATGAAGCCCAAAACAGGTAGGAGACAAATTCTCTTTCAACAAACAGCATCAGAGAAATTTGTTCACTGGGGGAGAAAAGTCATAGTTATGTTACCACAAGGATTACAGATAGATCAGATGGAGNCAATGAAGCCCAAAACAGGTAGGAGACAAATTCTCTTTCAACAAACAGCATCAGAGAAATTTGTTCACTGGGGGAGAAAAGTCATAGTTATGTTACCACAAGGATTACAGATAGATCAGATGGAGATTTCAGAAGGAAATCAGTCTTGTAAGGTGGGGTGTGTTTTACTTCAGATACTCTTGTTAGAGAACAAACAGGAGTCCGGAGTAGAAGTGCCTATTGCTTCTTCCATTATCCCATGATCTTGGAGCTCACTTGACCTCATAATGTCTTCAGAACCAGCATAATAGAGAAGGGTCAGGAAGTGAGCAAGTCCACTAGAATACCCAGGGCATGCTCACTAGACCCTGAGACAGTATAGGAAGGAGCTTCTTAACTGTCCTAGACACTATACTGATAGAATTTCTGCCTGGCCCTCTGAATATAGAAATGCTTTAAGTTTATTTAGAAACAAGACAGTGACTTTTCTTTCACTGGGAGAAATGACAGAGTGAGATAGACATTTGTAATTTACTCACTGTGGATTTTCTGGCAGTAAGGGGCAGTCTCCAGTTAGATGAGTGGGCCTTTCTCCACTGGGAGGGGTCTATCCTCTTTTCCCCTTTCAGAAAATAGCTAGAAATTCACCCTATGGAATGGAAAAGGAAGAAACAAAACGATTTAATGAAACTGATTCCAGAATGACTGTCACACAGATTCCAAGTTTTTTAGTATACCCAAATGCCCCTCAGATTGAACTAAACTTTATTGATCACTACAGAAAATGCTGTGTTAATGGTCCGATTGTTTTTCCTCTCTATAGACAAGCCCTTGGCCTTGTGAATTGCCATTCTATTCCCTCTGCTAAAGAAATAGAGTCAATATCCCCAGTCTTTAAACCTGGACTAGGCTGTATGACATGCTTCAGTTAGCAGAATGTAGTAGAAGCAATGTTGTGCTACTTCTGAGCCTTGGCTCAAGAGCATTTTCTTGTTTCTGTTACCCTCTGTGCCCTTGTTCTTACCATAATGACATTTTCAGGCTAACCTGCTAGGATGAGATATAAATGGAAAAGAACCAAATTACTCAGTCATCCCAGCCAAGGCCAGCCTAGATCAGCTGACAGCCAGCCTAACCCCAGATATGTAAATGAGTCCAGTCAAGAGCAGAGCTGCTCACCTGAACCCCAGCTGATTCCACATATGTAAGCAATCAGTTTATTGCTGTATGCCACTGTGGCTGTGTGGTTGGCTGTGTGGTTGTCACTGTTATATATTGTTGCAAACACAGACACCTGACATAATTGCCTTTACTCACCACCTGGAAGAGGTAATGGCAACCCCTCCAGTGTTCTTGCCTAAAAAAATCCCATGAATGGAGGAGCCAGGTGGGCTACTGTTCATAGGGTCAAAAAGAGTTGGACACAACTGAGCATGCATGCATGTACAACCATTTAAACTTTCCAGTCATCAGGAAGAGAAGCATCATTATTTCTAGTCTGCAGATGAGGAAACTGAGACATAGCAAGACTAAGTGATTTCTCCAAAATCACAAATATACTAAAGCAAAGACTTTTCATATTCCAAGTCCAGGAATCTCTCCAAGGCACTGCAGATGAATTGGGAGAAAGCAACATATTATACTTATTTTTTAAATACATGTGAATGCAGATTGATTGTTCAGGTGAAATTCTAGACCTCTCAGGAGGGAGTAAGAGGCTAGTGTGTGGATGTATCTGTGAATGCCTGAAGACAGAAGCAAGATCAACTTGCTAGAAAGCAGCACTCAGCTAAAACCTCACAAAGCCCAGAACTACAGAAAGAAAGTACTGTGGGTCTCCTGGTCCTCCATTATCATCACACTGGCCCTGGTGGTGACTGCCTTTATTTTAATAGGTGGAAGCTAGAGGCAAAAGAAGATGGTGAAGGAGTAAGACAGGGAAATAACCAGCTTACCCACAAATACATCAAAATTTCATCAAGATATGGAACGACTCTTACAAAGAAACCTCTAGGCAACAGCAGAAGACCCCAGGCCTCCAGGGGGACAGGTTAAGCTCCCAGAAATGAGAATATGGGCACAAGTCACCCCAACAAGAAATCAGCACAAACCATTCAACCAACTGTTCCCTCCAAGGGCAAAAACCAAAGGAAGAAGGACTATAACCCTAAAGCCTGGATAAAGGAGACCTCAAGTGGAGCAAGTTAGAAAAATGATGAAAAGACAGAGAAATATAGCAGAAATGAAAGAACAAGGTAGAAACTCACAAGAGCAAATAAACAAGCTACCTGAAAGAGAACTCAGAATAATGATAGTAAAGATGTTCTAAAGACTTGAAAATAGAATGAAGAAAATGCAAGAAACGTTTAACACAGTTAATACAATCACCAAGGATATGGAAGAAACAAAGAATAAGCAAACAGAGATGAATAACACAATTATTGAAATTAAAAATACTCTAGATGGAACTAATAGCAGAATAACCGAGATAGAGGAATAGATAAGTGAACTGCAAGATAGAATGGTGGAAATAACTGAAGAACAGAATAAAGGGGAAAAAATGAAAAGAACTGAGAGGATAGTCTCAGGCATCTTTGGGAAATATATTAAATGCGCCTACATTCAAGTTATAGGGGTCCCAGAGGAAGAAGTAAAAAAGAAAGGCACCGAGAAAATTTTTGAAGAAATTATAGTTGAAAACTTCCCCAACATGGGAAATGAGACAGTCAGTCAAATCCAAGAAGCACAGAGAGTCCCTTACAGGATAAACCCAAGGAGAAACACATCAAAACATATTAATCAAGCTAAGAGAGATTAAGCACAAAGAAAGGATATTAAAAGCAACAAGGGAAAAGCAACAAGTAACATACAAGGGAAAACCCATAGGGTTAACAGCAGATCTTTCAGCAGAAACTCTACAGGCCAGAAAGGAATGACAGGACATAAAAAGTACTGAAAGAGAAAAATCTACAACCAAAATTACAATACCCAGCAAAGATCTCATTCAAAATTGATGGAGAAATCAAAAGTTTTACAGACAAACAGAAGTTAAGAGAATTTAGCACCACCAAACCATCTTGAAATAATGCTGCTGCTGTTAAGTCACTTCAGTCGTATCCAACTCTGTGTGACCCCATAGACGGCAGCCCACCAGGCTCCCCTATCCCTGGGATTATCCAGGCAAGAACACTGGAGTGGGTTGCCATTTCCTTCTCCAGTGCATGAAAGTGAAAAGTGAAAGTGAAGTCGCTCAGTCCTGTCCAACTCTTAGCGACCCCATAGACTGCAGCCTACCAGGCTCTTCCATCCATGGGATTTTCCAGTCAAGAGTACTGGAGTGGGATGCCACAGGATTTATATAGCCAGTAAACACAAAAGAAAGAAAACCCAAAACAATCAAGAAAATGCCAACAGGAGCATATGTATCAATAAATGTAAATGGATTAAACACACCAGCCAAAAGATACAAACTGACTGAATGGATACAAAAACAAGACCCATATATATACTTCCTACAAGAGATCCACTTCAGATCTAGAGAGACTCATACACATGGAAAGTAAAAGGATAGAAAAATATATTCCATGTGAAAGGAAACCAAAAGAAAGCCAGAGACAAAATAGAAAATTCCAACTGATGAACATAGATGAAAAAATCCTCAACAAAATTCTAGCAAACAGAATTCATTAAAAAGCTGATCAAGTCAGATTTATTCCAGGCATGCAAGGATTCCTCAATATACTCAATCAATCAATCAATGTGATACACCATATAATAAATTGAAAGTTAAAAACCATATGATTATCTCAATATATGCAGAAAAGCCTTTGACAAAATTCAGCACCAATTTATAATAAAAAATGGGCATAGAATTAATGTACCTCAATATAGTAAAGGCCATAAATGATAATCCCACAGCAAACATTATTCTTAACAGTGAAAAATTAAAAGCATTCCCTCTAAGATCAGAAACAAGTCAAGGATGTCCACTCTCATCACTATTATTCAACATAGTTTTGGAAGTCCTAGCTATGGCAATTATAGAAGAAAAAGAAATAAAAGAAATTCAGATCAGAAAAGAAGAAGTAAAACTATCACTGTTTGCAGATGACATGATACTATACACAGAAAACCCAAAAGAAACTACCAGAAAATTGCTAGCATTCAGTAAATTCAGCAAAGTCACAGGATACAAGGTCAATACAAGAAATCACTTGCATTCATATATAATAACAATGAAAAATCAGAAAGTGAAATTAAGGAATCAATCCCATTCACCATTGCAACAAAAATAATTAAATATCTAGGAATAAACCTAAGGAGACAAAAGACCTGTATATGGAAAAGTATAAGACACTGATGAAAGAAATCAAAGATTATATAAACAAATGGGAAGATATTCCATGTTCCTGGGTAGGAAGAATCAATATTGTGAAAATGACTATACTACCAAATGCAATCTACAGATTTAATATGACCCCTATCAAATTACCAATGGTATTCTTCACAGAACTAGAACAAAAATTTCACAATTCATATTTAAATGCAAAAGACCCTGAATAGCCAAAGAAGTCTTGAGAAAGAAGAATGGAGCTGGAGGAAACAACTTTCCTGACTTCAGACTATACTATAAAGCTACAGTCATCAAGACAGTAGGGTGCTGACATAAAAACCGAAATATAGACCAATGGAACAAGATAAAGAAACCAGATATGGGTATCTTATTTTTGACAAAGGAGGCAAGAATATACAATGGACAAAGTTAAGCCTCTTCAGTAAGTGGTGCTGGGAAAACTGGACAGCTATGTGCAAAAGAATAAAATTAGAATGAAATGAAACATTTCCTAATGCCATACACAAAGATAAACTCAAAATGGATTAAAGACCTAAATATAAGACCAGAAACTATAAAAAGCTTAGAGGAAAGAATAGGAAGAACACTTGATGACATAAATCAAAGCAAGATCTTCCATGACCCACCTCCCAGAGTAATAGAAATAAAAATAAATAAATAAAGTGGAACTTAAGCTTTTGCACAGCAAAGGAAACTACAAACAAGGTGAAAAGACAAACCTCAGAATGGGAGAAAATAATAGCAAATGAAACAACTGACAAATAATTAATTTCCAAAATATTCAAGCAGCTCAAACAGCTCAATACCAGAAAAACAAACAACCCAATCAAAAAGTGAGAAAAGGACCTAAAAAGACATTTCTCCAAAGAAGACATACAGATGGCTAATAAACACATGAAAAAATGCTCAATATCACTCATTATTATTAGAGAAATGCAAATAAAACCACAATGAGATATCACCTCACACTAGTCAGAATGGCCATCATCAAAAAGTCTATAAAGAATAAATGCTGGAGAGGGTGTGGAGAAAAGGGAACCATCTTGCACTGCTAGTGGGAATGTAAATTGATATAGCCACTAAGGAAGACAGTATGGAGATTCCTTAAAAAGTTAGGAATAAAACCACCATATGACCCAGCAATCCCACTCCTAGGCATATGCCCTGAGAAAACTTCAGTTGAAAAAGACACATGTACCCCAATGTTCATTGCAGCACTATTTACAATAGCTAGAAGAACATGGAGGCAACCTAGATGTCCATCAATAGATGAATGGATAAAGAAGCTGTGGTAGATATACACAATGGAATACTACTCAGCCATAAAAAGAAACACATTTGAGTCAGTTCTAAAGAGGTTGATGAACCTAGAGCCTATCATACAGAGTGAAGTAAGTCAGAAAGAGAAATATAAATATATACTGACACATATATATGGAATCTAAAAAGATGACACTGATGAATTTATTTTCAAGGCAGCAATGGAGAAACAGACATAGAGAACCAACCTATGGACATGGAGGGGAGGGCAGGAGAGTGAGATGTATGGAGAGAGTAACATGGAAATTTATAATACCATATGTAAAATAGATAGCTAAACAGGAACTTCCTGATGTTCAAGCTGGTTTTCAAAAAGGCAGAGGAACCAGAGATCAAATTGCCAACATCCACTGGATCATTGAAAAAGCAAGAGAGTTCCAGAAAAACATATATTTCTGCTTTATTGACTATTCCAAAGCCTTTGACTGTGTGGATCACAATAAACTGTGGAAAATTCTGAAAGAGATGGGAATACCAGACCACCTAACCTACCTCTTGAGAAATCTGTATGCAGGCCAGGAAGCAACAGTTAGAACTGAACATGGAACAACAGACTGGTTCCAAATAGGGAAAGGAGTACGCCAACGCTGTATATTGTCATCCTGCTTATTTAACTTCTATGCAGAGTGCGTCATGAGAAACGCTGGGCTGGAAGAAACACAAGCTGGAATCAAGATTGCCAGGAGAAATATCAATCACCTCATATATGCAGACAACACCACCCTTATGGCAGAAAGTGAAGAGGAACTAAAAAGCCTCTTGATGAAAGTAAAAGAGAAGAATGAAAAAGCTGGCCTAAAGCTCAACATTCAGAAAATGAAGATCATGGCCTCTGGTCCCATCACTCCATGGGAAATAGATGGAGAAACAGTGGAAATAGTATCAGACTTTACTTTTTTGGGCTCCAAAATCACTGCAGATGGTGATTGCAGCCATGAAATTAAAAGATGCTTACTCCTTGGAAAGAAAGTTATGACCAACCTAGATAGCATATTCAAAAGCAGAGACATTACTTTGCCAACTAAGGTCTGTCTAGTCAAAGCTATGGTTTTTCCAGTAGTCATGTATGGATGTGAGAGTTGGACTATGAGGAAGGCTGAGCGCCGAAGAACTGATGCTTTTGAACTGTGCTGTTGGAGAAGACTCTTGAGAGTCCCTTGGTCTGCAAGGAGATCCAACCAGTCCATTCTAAAGGAGATCAACTCTGGGATTTCTTTGGAAGGAATGATGCTAAAGCTGAAACTCCAGTACTTTGATCACCTGATGCAAAGAGCTGACTCACTGGAAAAGACTTTGATGCTGGGAGGGATTGGGGGCAGGAGAAGAAGGTGATGACAGAGGATGAAATGGCTGAATGGCATCACTGACTTGATGGCCACGAGTCTGAGTGAACTCCGGGAGATGGTGATGGACAGGCAGGCATGGCATGCTGCAATTCATGGGGTCACAAAGAGTCGGACATGACTGAGCAACTGAACTGAACTGAACTGAATGGGAATTTTCTATATGATTCAGGGAACCTAACATGTGCTCTGTGACAATCTAGAAGGGTGGGGTGGGGAAGGAGATGGGAGGCAGGTTCAGGAGGTAGGGGACACAGTTGCACCTATGGATGATTCTTGTTGATGTATGACAGAAAACCACAAACTTCTGTAAAGCAATTATCCTTCCATTTAAAAAATTCTGGACTTTTCATTTACTAGTTTTAGAAATTTTTTTTTGCAAATTTCTTAGCATTATGAAGTCACAGAATTTATTTCTGTAAAATGGGATTGTATGATCTGTCTTGAAAGTAATTCATTCCTCACAAATTAATGACTGATGACTAGGTCCCAAATACTGTTTTTAAGTCCTGGATATCCATTATTGATGGAAAGTGCAAAGGTCCAAAGGCAGTAATATAGTTGGCAAGTTTGAAGAATAATCTAAACTTCAGGAAAAAAGAGAGGATCTCCGTTTACATAGAACATCTTGGCCAGAAACTTGAAAGAAGAAGGATTTCTCTTGCTAAGATTTCTAACTAAATTCCTCTATTTGGAATTAGGGTTAGGAGATTAGTGCTTGAGAGCATTCTGGGATCTCAGCACAAAGAGGAACAGAATCCCATCCCTTCAGTATTTCTTTTCTAAGAGATTCATTTGTGGGAAAACCCATGAAAATTCCTATGCTCTGAGAAGAGCTAAACTTTCTGCTACAGAGGATATTTCTCAAAGACCTATGTCAACAGATGAATCAATGATAATATTCCTGCCTGCTCCCTGCCCTCTAGAATTCTAGAATGCTAGAAGTTTTCCAAATAAATTTTGGAAAAGGAATACCTTGGATAGCTGCCCCCACCACAGATTAAATGACTGTGCTATAGTAGAGTCATAGAGCTTCAAAATGTAAGTTATTCTGAATTATAAAAGGTAAAATTATGTAGGTTTGCACACCCAATTTTTATTTATTTATTTTTTAATTATAGGATAATTGCTTTACAGAATTTTGTTTTCTGTCAAACCTCAACTTGCACACCCAATTTTGAAGTCTTAGATCTTATACTTTACTTAAAACCCACATTGGCTTTTATAATTTTTCCTTATAAAATAAGGTAAAATGTACTATCCCATCCTTTCTATAGAAGAGATGGATAGCTCTCCACCACAATTTGTGCTCCATTCTTAACTGAAAAGCAGCTGCCACAAAGAGACTATATTTCCCAGAGTCCTTTGCACGGAGACGATGTATGTCCTTTCCAGATTCAATTATCTTCTCTATTTTTCTCTCTTTGTTTTTGCTATCTAAATTGCAAAGGTCTCTAAACTTCTTCCTCCCTGGGGAGGGAGAAGCACAGAATGGGACTCCTGGGTGTTACCTTCAAGGCTATCTGCTGACCAAGGATACTTACATTATACTACTATGTGGGCAAGAAATAAATGTCTATTATCTGAACCACTGATATTTGGGGTTTATTTGAAATAGCAGTTAATATTCCTTCAGTTAATACAAAATCACCCCCAGCAAACCACAAAATGACCCAAGCCAAAAAGCAATGTCTAGGTTTTAAGAAACTAACTTTAGGAAAAATGGATTCACGTTGTGGCAACATGCAAAATTAATGCTAGATTAATTAGAGGATGTAGAAGTAGAATCCTTCCTAAAATAGCATTGCATAAAGGTGTGCCTTAAGGAGTCTGAGTAAAGAGAATCTTTAGGTTTGACACAATGTTTCCTAGTTTTATACAAAAGAAGAGTCAACTAGTCAGATAGGGGTCTGAGTTGCAGGGAGACGTCACAGCCTGTTCCATCCCATACCCTTGTTGATCCCGAAAGATCTCCTTCGTTTACCATCATTGGTGGTAAATCATCATTGGTGTTGGAAAGTGTTATTGAGCTTGATTTTTTCTAACGGGTGTGAACTGCATGGATTCTATTTCCTAATATGAATGTAGTGTCATTTGATATTTTCACATAAAGAGAGTTACCTCACAGCAAGTCTTCTGAAGCTAACATTAATTTGCTCTCCATGAGTCCACTAACACTGTAAACTGCAATCAGAACTTTGATTTGGTTGGTCCTGTGAAGCCTTATGAGCTCAATGATTTCCTTAGTTTAATTTCTTTTCTTGCCATAAACTTACCCTCAACAGAAAGCATAGACATTTTTAGAGCTGTATGCTAATGGATGCTGGGTCCAGAGATTTCCCTGACTCAACCAGGATCATCAACATGGCACACAAAGAGTCAGCTCTGCATCTTTTGTCATGAAAAAAAAAAATTATCAAAGACAATGGTTGCCTTCAGAAATTCTCCATGGTGGGAGATCAACAATAAGATCACAGTGAGCCCATATTCCAAAAACCATCACATTGGATGTTAGCTGGAGTGCACTTACTCCAGCTAAAGCAGAAAATTCTTCATTAAGCTGAATGAAATATTATAAACCCATTGAGGCCATCAATAGAAGAATGGGTAAGTAAATTATGGTATTATATATCGGCATATTGGTGTACCATACTGCAATTTTGTATGAATTTGTTGCATCTGACCAAATGTACAAATTTCATAAACATAATACTGAGTAACAGAAACCCAGAAAAAAACAATACATAATTTATTACATTTTTATATGATGTTCAAAAACAAGACAAATTAATTTATTGTGTTAAAGGTTAGAACAGTGGTTACCTCTCAAGGTCAGGTAGAAACTGGAGGAAGATACAGACAGACTCCTAGGGAAATGGCAATGTTCTATTTTCATACCTGGGTTCTCATTTCCTAGGAGTGTTGAGCAGTAAAAGAAAAAAATCACTGAACCATATTTAGTAAATTTATTATATATAAATGTTACATTTCAATAAACAACAAAAATCAAACAACACACTTAATGACCCTTGTAGAGATCTCTCCAAGTTTAGAGATCTCAGGTAATGAATCAGGTCTCAGGTAATGAATGAGCTCTCAGATACTCGCCATATACTTCTGAAAAAAATTGCTTCTTGAGTTTTGTCATATGTCATCTTTACATTCAACGAGGTTAAAACCATTTTACAAAAATGGAGTTTACACAGACGTTTTTGAAATTGGAATCCTCTTCTTCCTTCACATCTATTGCAATTTTCTTTTGTTTTGTAAGCAAACATCATATTTTAAGGTGGTTACTAAGCTTAAAATGTGGTCTGTGTTTCATAGATAATGCATGGAAGCAAAACCAGTCCTTGCTTGACAATATGAAGCAGTCATGACATTTATAAGCTCAAAGAAGTCAATACTGCGGATAAAATATTATCTCTAACACCCCAGTGGGGATGGAAGGCCACCAAGGTTTGGCCCTCAACCCAGTGCTTTTGTCATGCTTTTTGTTTGAGTTTACCCTGGTGACACAACGGAGTCACAATCAGTAAATGTAAATATAACATTTTAAAGGTATGTTATCACACCATCACTTCCAGCATCTTTACCAACCATCTTGGTATGGTTACAATCATATCCATCTAGTATTGCTACTGCATTTTTGGTTTTTACTGCTGACAGTATTGCTACATAACGCCCCCCCCCCCCCATTGAAAACATAGCATTTTAGGTTTTTTGCTTTTGGTTTTGTGGATCAGGAATTCAGGAATAGCTCAGCTGGGCAGTTATTTCTTAGGGTCTCCCAGGCAGCTGCAATCAGGTGATGGCTGGGTTATAGTCATCTGAAAGTTCAGCTGGGCTGTATATCCAAGATGCTTCACTCAAATGGCTGGCCAGTGGAACATGCTGTCAGCTAGGCTCAGCTAGGGCTGGTAACAAGAGCACTTCCATGTGCCTCCTCAGCATGACTCTCTGGGTACAGTAAGTCTCCTACATAAAAACCTTCAAGTTGAGAACTTACAGAGGTGCAAGTGTGTGTTCTCATGTCCAATTACATAAGCTGGAGCTAGATATGCAAGAGGACAACCTCACTGATCTCCTTGCTGTGGAAGACAAGAAGGTTACTAGTGAAGATCTGATGGAATTGGACCCCAGAGAAAGGACAAAGAGAGACAAGAGGAAGAAGTAACCGAGGAGATTCAATATGCAGGAAATGGCAATGGGATTTTCTTTATTTAAGGAGGCACTGTTGGTTTTTGAGGCTTAGGACCCAAATGTAAAAGGGTACATGAA
>SJYW01050114.1:1304711-1315467 GCA_006410735.1 Raphicerus campestris
TTGCTCTCCATGAGTCCACTAACACTGTAAACTGCAATCAGAACTTTGATTTGGTTGGTCCTGTGAAGCCTTATGAGCTCAATGATTTCCTTAGTTTAATTTCTTTTCTTGCCATAAACTTACCCTCAACAGAAAGCATAGACATTTTTAGAGCTGTATGCTAATGGATGCTGGGTCCAGAGATTTCCCTGACTCAACCAGGATCATCAACATGGCACACAAAGAGTCAGCTCTGCATCTTTTGTCATGAAAAAAAAAAATTATCAAAGACAATGGTTGCCTTCAGAAATTCTCCATGGTGGGAGATCAACAATAAGATCACAGTGAGCCCATATTCCAAAAACCATCACATTGGATGTTAGCTGGAGTGCACTTACTCCAGCTAAAGCAGAAAATTCTTCATTAAGCTGAATGAAATATTATAAACCCATTGAGGCCATCAATAGAAGAATGGGTAAGTAAATTATGGTATTATATATCGGCATATTGGTGTACCATACTGCAATTTTGTATGAATTTGTTGCATCTGACCAAATGTACAAATTTCATAAACATAATACTGAGTAACAGAAACCCAGAAAAAAACAATACATAATTTATTACATTTTTATATGATGTTCAAAAACAAGACAAATTAATTTATTGTGTTAAAGGTTAGAACAGTGGTTACCTCTCAAGGTCAGGTAGAAACTGGAGGAAGATACAGACAGACTCCTAGGGAAATGGCAATGTTCTATTTTCATACCTGGGTTCTCATTTCCTAGGAGTGTTGAGCAGTAAAAGAAAAAAATCACTGAACCATATTTAGTAAATTTATTATATATAAATGTTACATTTCAATAAACAACAAAAATCAAACAACACACTTAATGACCCTTGTAGAGATCTCTCCAAGTTTAGAGATCTCAGGTAATGAATCAGGTCTCAGGTAATGAATGAGCTCTCAGATACTCGCCATATACTTCTGAAAAAAATTGCTTCTTGAGTTTTGTCATATGTCATCTTTACATTCAACGAGGTTAAAACCATTTTACAAAAATGGAGTTTACACAGACGTTTTTGAAATTGGAATCCTCTTCTTCCTTCACATCTATTGCAATTTTCTTTTGTTTTGTAAGCAAACATCATATTTTAAGGTGGTTACTAAGCTTAAAATGTGGTCTGTGTTTCATAGATAATGCATGGAAGCAAAACCAGTCCTTGCTTGACAATATGAAGCAGTCATGACATTTATAAGCTCAAAGAAGTCAATACTGCGAATAAAATATTATCTCTAACACCCCAGTGGGGATGGAAGGCCACCAAGGTTTGGCCCTCAACCCAGTGCTTTTGTCATGCTTTTTGTTTGAGTTTACCCTGGTGACACAACGGAGTCACAATCAGTAAATGTAAATATAACATTTTAAAGCTATGTTATCACACCATCACTTCCAGCATCTTTACCAACCATCTTGGTATGGTTACAATCATATCCATCTAGTATTGCTACTGCATTTTTGGTTTTTACTGCTGACAGTATTGCTACATAACGCCCCCCCCCCCCCATTGAAAACATAGCATTTTAGGTTTTTTGCTTTTGGTTTTGTGGATCAGGAATTCAGGAATAGCTCAGCTGGGCAGTTATTTCTTAGGGTCTCCCAGGCAGCTGCAATCAGGTGATGGCTGGGTTATAGTCATCTGAAAGTTCAGCTGGGCTGTATATCCAAGATGCTTCACTCAAATGGCTGGCCAGTGGAACATGCTGTCAGCTAGGCTCAGCTAGGGCTGGTAACAAGAGCACTTCCATGTGCCTCCTCAGCATGACTCTCTGGGTACAGTAAGTCTCCTACATAAAAACCTTCAAGTTGAGAACTTACAGAGGTGCAAGTGTGTGTTCTCATGTCCAATTACATAAGCTGGAGCTAGATATGCAAGAGGACAACCTCACTGATCTCCTTGCTGTGGAAGACAAGAAGGTTACTAGTGAAGATCTGATGGAATTGGACCCCAGAGAAAGGACAAAGAGAGACAAGAGGAAGAAGTAACCGAGGAGATTCAATATGCAGGAAATGGCAATGGGATTTTCTTTATTTAAGGAGGCACTGTTGGTTTTTGAGGCTTAGGACCCAAATGTAAAAGGGTACATGAAATTTGCAGCAGTTGTTCAGAGTGCAATCTAGTGCTACCATGTCATCTATGATGAGAAAGAAAGAGCTACTACCCAGATATCACTGGGACATTTTTTCAAGAGAGTAGATAGAAGTGAACCCAGCAAGGAACCAGAATCTATGCCATCAATGTCAGGCATGAGTGAAAGGGCAGCTTGCCCTCTGCCTCCTATTGCTGATGGTCTGTTAGCTCTGTCATCTCCTACCCTCTCTCCTGCCTCCAGTCAGCAACTCTTCTTGCCTGTTCAATCAGTCCAAGCCCCTGTATGCCAGCTGTTGTATTGGATTACTGAACTTTCCAAGGTACTGTACTGTAAGATTTAAAATATTATCTTTATTTTTTGTATTTGTTTTTTATATGTTTGTATGAAAAGTATTATGTCATTACAGCACTATATAGAAAATTGTGTTAGTTGGGTACCTAAACTAATTTTGTTGGACTTAGGAATGTGCTCTTGGAGTTGAAGTCATTCATATGCAGGAGACTTACTCTGTTTTCTTGATTTTCTTTCTTTTTTAATTAATTAATTAATTTTAATTTGAAGATGATTTTTTTTATAATATTATGGTGATTTTTGCTATACACGGACATGAATCACCCATGGGTACACATGTGTCTCCCCATCCTGAACCGCTCTCTGACCTCCCTCCTCACCCCATCCATTTGGGTTTCCCAGAGCATTGGCTTTGATTACACTGCTTCATGCATTGAACTTACACTGGTCACCTATTTTACATACAGTAATATTCATGGTTCAATGCTATTGTCTCAAATCATCCCATCCTCGCCTCTTCCCACATAGTCCAAAGTCTGTTCTTTACATCTGTGTGTCTTTTTCTGCCTTTCATATAGGATCTTCATTACCATCTTTCTAAATTCCATATATATGAGCTAATATACTACATTGGTGTTTCTTTCTGACTTACTTCACTCTGTATAATAGGCTCCAGTTTCATCCTCATTAGAACTGATTCAAATGCATTCTTTTTAATAGCTGAGTAATATTCCATTGTGTATAGGTACTATGTACTACAGCTTTCTTATACATTCATCTGCTGATGAACATCTAGTTGCTTCCATGTCCTAGATATTGTAAACAGGGCTGCGATGAACATTGGGGTACACATGTTTCTTTCAATTCTGGTTTCCTCAAAGTGTATACTCAGCAGTGGGAATGCTGGGACATATGGCAGTTCTATTTCCAGTTTTTTAAGGCATGTCCACACTGTTCTCCATAGTGGCTGTACCAGTTTGCATCCCCATCATTAATGCAAGAGGGTTCCCTTTTCTCTGCACCCTCTCCAGCATTTATTGTTTGTAGACTTTTTGAAGGCAGACATTCTGACCAGCATGAGATAATACTTCATTGTGGTTTTGATTTGCATTTCTCTAATAATGAGCGATGCTGAGCATCTTTTCATGTGTTTAGTAGCCATCTGTATGTCTTCTTTGGAGATATGTCTGTTTAATTCTTTGGCCCACTTTTTGATTAGGTTGTTTGTTTTTCTGGTATTGAGCTGCATGAGCTTCTTGTATATTTTGGAGATTAATTCTTTGTCAGTTGCTTCGTNTTCATTGTGGTTTTGATTTGCATTTCTCTAATAATGAGCGATGCTGAGCATCTTTTCATGTGTTTAGTAGCCATCTGTATATCTTCTTTGGAGAAATGTCTGTTTAATTCTTTGGCCCACTTTTTGATTAGGTTGTTTGTTTTTCTGGTATTGAGCGGCATGAGCTTCTTGTATATTTTGGAGATTAATTCTTTGTCAGTTGCTTCGTTTGCTATTATTTTCTCTCAATCTGAAAGCTGCCTTTTCACCCTGCTTATAGTTTGCTTCATTGTGCAAAGCTTTTAAGTTCAATTACATCCCATTTGTTTTTATTTTCATTACTCTAGGGGGTGGGTCATAGATGATCTTGCTTTGATTTATGTCAAATAATGTTCTGCTATGTTTGCTTCTAAGAGTTTTATAGTTTCTGGCCTTAGGTTTAGATCTTTAATCCATTTTGAGTTTATTTTTGTGCATAATGTTAGAAAGTGTTCTAATTTCATTCTTTTACAGGTGGTTGACCAGTTTTGCCAGCATCACTTGTTTAAGAGATTGTCTTTTCTTTATTGTCTATTTTTGCCTCTTTTGTCAAAAATAAGGTGCCCATAGGTGCATGGATTTATCTCTGGGCTTCTATTTTGTTCCATTCATCTATATTCCTGCCTTTGTGCCAGTGCCGTACTAGATTGATTACTACCTTTGTAGTATAGTCTGAAGTGAGGAAGTCTAATTCCTCCAGTTCCAGTCTTCTTTCTCAAGATGGCTTTGGCTATTTGAGGTTTTTTGTGTTTCCATACAAATTGTGAAATTATTTGTTATAGTTCTGTGAAAATTACCATTGCTAGCTTGATAGGAATTGCACTGAATCTATAGATGGCTTTGAGTAGTATACTCATTTTCACTATATTGATTCTTCCAATCCATGAACATGGTATATGTCTCCATTTGTCATCTTTGATTTTTCTTTATCAGTGCTTTATAGTGTTCTATATATAGGTCTTTTGTTTCTGTAGGTAAATTTATTCCAAAGTATTTTATTCTTCTCATTGCAGTGGTGAATAGGAGTGTCTCCTTAATTTCTGTTTTTTCATTGTTCATGTATAGAAATGCAAAGAATTTCTGAGTTTTAATTTTATGTCTTGAAACTTTGCTATATTCATTGATTAGCTCTGGTAATTTTCTGGTGATATCTTTAGGGTTTTCTATGTAGAGGATCATGTCATCTAAAAACAGTGAGCATTTTATTCTTCTTTTCCAATCTGGATTCCTTTTATTTCTTTTGCTCCTCTGATTGCTGTGGCTAGGACTTCCAAAATTATGTTGAATAGTAGTGGTGAGAGTGAGCACCTTTGTATTGTTCCAGATTTTAGAGGAAATGCATTCAATTTTTCACCATTGAAGATAATGTTTGCTGTGGGTTTGCCATATATGGCTTTTATTGTGTTGAGGTATGGTCCTTCTATACCTCCTATCTGTAGAGTTTTTATCATAAGTGGATGTTGAATTTTTTCAAAATCTTTCTCTGCATCTATTGATATAATCATATGGTTTTTATCTTTCAATTTGTTAATATGGTGTATCAAATTGATTGGTTTGAGGATATTGAAGAATCCTTGTATCTCTGGAATAAAGTCCACTTGGTCATGATGTGTGATCTTTTTAGTATGTTGTTGGATTCTGTTTGCTTGAATCTTACTGAGGATTTTTCTATCTATGTTCATCAGTGTTATTGGCCGGTAGTTTTCTTTCTTCAGTGTTATTGGCCAGTAGTTTTCTTTCTTTTCTTTCTTTCTTTTTTTTTTTTGTGGCATTTTGGTCTGGTTTTGGTATTAGGGTGATGGTGGCCTCATAGAATTAGTTTGGGAGTTTATCTTCCTTGGCAATTTTCTGGAAGAGTTTGAATAGGATAGGCATTAGCTCTTCTCTAAATTTTTGGTAGAATTCACCTGTGAAGCCATCTGGTCCTAGACTTCTGTTTGTTGGAAGATTTTTTATTACAGTTTAAGTCTCCATACTTGTAATGGGTCTGTTAAGATTTTCTATTTATTCCTGGTTCAGTTTTGGAAGGTTATACTTTTCTAGGAATTTGTCCATTTCTTCCAAGTTGTCCATTTTATTTGCTTATAATTGCTCATAGTCTCATGATTCTTTGTATTTCTGTGTTGTCTGTTGTGATTTCTCCATTTTCATTTCTAAATTTATTGATTTGATTCTTCTCCCTTTTTTTCTTGATGAGTCTGGCTAATGATTTCTCTGTTTTATTTATCTTCTCAAAGAACCAGCTTTTAGTTTTGTTGGTCTTTGTTATAGTCTTCTTCATTTCTCTTTTCATTTATTTCTGCTCTGATTTTTATGATTTCTTTCCTTCTACTAACTTTGGGGTTCTTCTGTTCTTGTTTTCCTAGTTGCTTTAGGTGTAAAGTTATGTTGTTTATTTGATGTTTGTCTTGTTTCTTGAGGTAGTTTGCATTGCCATGTATCTCCCTCTTAGCACGATTTTTACTAAATCCCATAGATTTGGGGTTTTAATTTTTGTTTATTTCTATGCATATTTTTATTTCTTTTTTTATTTATTCTGTGATCTGTTGGTTTTTCAGGAGTGTGCTGTTTAGCTTCCATATGTTTGTGCTGTTTATAGTGGGTTTTTTTTTTCCTGTAGTTGACATCTAATCTTGCCTCTGTGATCAGAAAACATGCTTGAAATTATTTTGATTTTTTTAAATTTAACAAGGCTAGATTTATGGCCCAGGATATAATCTGTCCTGGAGAATGTTCTTGTGCACTTAAGAAAAAATGTGAAATACACTGTTTTGGGGTGAAACACCCTGTAGACATCAATTAGATCTAACCAATCCACTGTATCATTAAAGCTTTTGTTTCCTTGCTAGTTTTCTGTTTGGTTGATCTATCCATAGGTGTGAGTGGGGTATTAAAGTCCCCCGCTATTATTGTGCTATTGTTATTTTTCTCTTTCATATTTGTTAGCATTTGCCTTATGTATTGAGGTGCTCCTATGTTGGGTGCACACATATTTATAATTGTTATATCTTCTTGGATTGATCATTTGATCATCACATAGTGTCCTTGTCTCTTATTGTCTTTAGTTCAAAGTCTATTTTATCTCACGTGAGTATTGCTACTCCTGCTTTCTTTTGGTCCCCATTTGCATGAAATATCTTTTTCCACCCTCTCACTTTCAGTCTGTATGTGTCCCTATGTTTGAGGTGGGTCTCTTGTAAACAGGATATATAGGGGTCTTGTTTATGTATCCATTTGGCCAGTCTTTTTCCCTTGGCTGGAGTAGTTAACCTATTTACTTTTAAGGTAATTATAGATAGGTATGATCCTGTTACCATTCACTTTGTTGTTTGGGGTTCCTTTTTATAAACCTTTTCTATAGTTCTCATCTAGAGAAGATCCTTTAGCATTTGTTGAAGAGCTGATTTGTTGATGTTGAATTCTCTCAGCTTTGCTCATCTGTAAAGTTTTTGATTTCTCCTTCATATCTGAATGAGATCCTTGCTGAGTTGAATAATCTCAGTTGTAGGTTTTTCTCTTTCATGCTATGTCCTGCCATATGATCCCTTCTGGCCTGAAGAGTTTCTATTGAAAGATCAACTATTATCCTTATGGGGATCCCCTTATGTGTTATTTGTAACTTTCCCTTGGTCTTTTTAATATTTGCTCTTTGTGTTTAATTTTGTCAGTTTGATTAATGTGTGCCTTGGGGTGTTTTGCCTTAGGTTTATCCTGTTTGGGACTCTCTGGGTTTCTTGGACTTGAGTGGCTATTTCCTTCCCCATTTTAGGGAAGTTTTTGACTGTTATCTCAAATATTTGCTCATGCCCTTTCTTTTTGTCTTCTTCTTCTGGGGCACCTATGATTAGAATGTTGGGGTATTTAACATTGTCCCAGAGGCCTTTGAGGTTGTCTTCATTTCTTTTAATTCTTTTTTCTATTTTCCTCTCTGCTTCAATTATTTCTACCATTCTGTCCTATACCCCACTTATCCTATTTTCTGCCTCAGTTATTCTAGCGTTGGTTCCCTCCAGAGTGCTTTTAATCTCAGTTATTACATTGTTCATTATTTACTGACTCTTCTTTATTTCTTCCAGGTCCTTGTTAAACATTACTTGCATCTTCTCAATCCTTATCTCTAGTCTATTTATCTATAACTCCATTTTGTTTTCAAGATTTTGGATCATCTTTAATG
The DNA here is from genome assembly GCA_006410735.1 of Raphicerus campestris. Lineage (NCBI taxonomy): Eukaryota > Metazoa > Chordata > Mammalia > Artiodactyla > Bovidae > Raphicerus > Raphicerus campestris. Next base: position 1,312,623 of record SJYW01050114.1, read on the forward strand.
TCATTATTTTGAATTCTTTTTCAGGTAGACTCCCTATCTCCTCTTCTTTTATGTGGTTAGGTGGGGTTTTATCACGCTTCTTCATCTGATGTATATTTCTCTGCCTTTTCATTTTGTTTAGATTGCTGTGTTTGAGGTGACCTTTCTGCAGGCTGGAAGTTCATGGCTCCTCTTAATTGTGGACTCTACTCCCTGTGGGTGGGGTTGGACCAGTGGCTTGTCAAGATTTCCTGGTTGGGGGCACTTGTGCCTGCATTCTGGTGGGTGGAGCTGGATCTCTTCTCTCTGGAGTGCAATGAAGTGTCCAGTAGTGTTTTGGGGTGTCTATGGTCTTGGCATGACTTTGGGCAGCCTGTCTTTTCACGTGCAGAGTTGTGTTCCTGTTTTGCTGGAAAATTAGCATGGTGTTTCTTGCACTGGAACTTGTTGGCTCTTCTGTGGAGCTTGATTTCAGTGTAGGTATGAAGACTTTTGGGTGAGCTCTTGTTTATTAATGGTCTCTGGAGTCAGGAGTTCTCTGATTCTCTAAAGTTTTGGATTAAGCCTCCTTGCCTCTGGGTTTCAGGCCTTCTTTTACAGTAGCCGCAAGACAGGTGAACACAGCAGCAATGCTCTTGCAAGCACAGCCCTGACAGCTTTGGATTTTTCAGCAAATGTTCCCCAGTGTGGGTGAGTGAAGAAGAGGGCCCATTCTAGCCACTGTGGGACAGGGCAGATGAAAGGAGCAGCTGCCCAGTCCCACTGCAGGTTGCACTCTGGCAAGAACCCATTTTCTTGGCTTGAATGTTCCCTGAGAACCCAGGAGAACTGATGCTGACTCAGAAGATGTGCAGCACCACTACTGCTATATTCTGTTGGTTACACCTGAGACACAACCCTACCCAAGTTAGAGGGGAGGGGATTAAACCCCACTTTTTGAGGGGAGGAACAATAACGAATTTCTAATCATTTTGGTCATGCTTTGTGACCAAAACAATAGCTATGTTAAATGTAACTGACTGCTTCCTTATATTGATGTTCCCTGGGGTCTTCACCTAAAATGTAACAAGTAGTCACAGAAATGCAAAACAACTAACAAAATTTCAATATTTATCACCAAAGAAGCAACAAGATGCTCCCCTGTAATGAAAACAGATCCTTGATCTGATAATGTAGAAGAAGCATTGTTATCTAACTGCTCCATTTGAAGAAACTAAAACCTAGAAGGGCTCACGATCCCCTAGCTGTTAAGTTGCAGGGTTAAAATCTCAACTTAGGTTTTCTGACCCTACGTCCAGTGTTTACAGCTACAATTCTGTGAATTCAGAGTTTACATGAGTATCAGTCATTTCAGTGACCAATTCTGCATTAAGCCCCTAAATGCTTTGAACATGAGGATATCTTATTTCCTTGCACTGTATCCTGGGATATTCTGACCCATTTGCTTAAGCTGGGCATTGTATTAGTGCCAACTAAATGAATTTTTTGCTTCCTTCTGAGCAAAGAAAATGGAATAAGCAATCCTTAGGTTGTGCACTGAAACTATCCACCCAAGAGGGAAGAATATTTTATTCTGGATGCAGAATATCTTTATCAATTGCCTAGCTGAAGGATTGAGAATTAATAAGGATTAAAACAGCAAGCAAGATGAAACTAGATGGAGTTCCAAAGGGCTCAGGGGACAAGACTAGAATTCAATATAATCCTGGACAAATTATAAAGCAGTTGGTTAGAAATGAAATAAAATACAGTGGCAGCCAGTCCCATCACTTCATGGCAAATAGATGGAGAAACAGTGGAAACAGTGGCTGACTTTATTTTTCTGGGCTCCAAAATCACTGCAGGTGGTGATTGCAGCCATGAAATTAAAAGATGCTTACTCCTTGGAAGGAAAGTTATGACCAATCTAGATAGCATATTTAAAAGCAGATGCATTACTTTGCCAACAAAGGTCCGTCTAGTCAAGGCTATGGGATTTCCCAGAGGTCATGTATGGATGTGAGAGTTGAACTATAAAGAAAGCTGAGTGCTGAAGAACTGCTGCTTTTGAACTGTGGTGTTGGAGAAGACTCTTAAGAGTCCCTTGGACTGCAAGGAGATCCAATCAGTCCATCCTAAAGGAGATCAGTTCTGGGTGTTCATTGGAAGGACTGATGTTGAAGCTGACACTCCAGTACTTTGGCCACCTGATGCAAAGAGCTGACTCATTGGAAAAGACACTGATGCTGGGAAAGATTGAGGGCAGGAGGAGAAGGGGATGACAGAGGATGAGATGGTTGGATGGCATCACTGACTCAATGGACATAGGTTTGGGTGGACTCCGGGAGTTGGTGATGGACAGGGAGGCCTTAAGTACTGCAGTTCTTGAGGTCGCAAAGAGTCAGATACGAATGAGCGACTGAACCGAACTGAACTGAACAGTGGAAACAATTGTAAAGATAGCTCATCTCAGTGAAAATGCAAGTAGTTGCAAAGGTGGGTAAGACTATCTGGATACAATCGTAGTAAATAAACCATTTGTCCCAGAGCCAATGGCACCATGTGACAGTGGGGGCGGGGAGGGGGGAGGGTAGAGGAGTTAGCAATGTTAGTTTCATTTGAGGAGCCCATGAGATAGATAAGAAACATTATCTTAAATACATAAGGGCTTTCTCTGATTCCCTTGAATTAGATCACCTACCCTTGTCATCACTTCATGGGAAATAGATGGGGAAACAGTGGAAACAGTGTCAGACTTTATTTTGGGGGGCTCCAAAATCACTGCAGATGGTGACTGCAGCCATGAAATTAAAAGACGCTTACTCCTTGGAAGAAAAGTTATGACCAACCTAGATAGTATATTCAAAAGCAGAGACATTACTTTGCC
>SJYW01050114.1:1341095-1357550 GCA_006410735.1 Raphicerus campestris
ACTCTCAAGAGTCTTCTCCAACACTGCAGTTCAAAACCATCAGTTCTTCAGTGCTCAGCCTTCTTCACAGTCCAACTCTCGCATCCATACATGACTACTGGAAAAACCATAGCCTTGACTAGATGGACCTTTGTTGGCAAAGTAATGTCTCTGTTTTTCAATATGCTGTCTAGGTTGGTCATAACTTTTCTTCCAAGGAGTGTCTTTTAATTTCATGGCTGCAGTCACCATCTGCAGTGCTTTCGGAGCCCCCCAAAATAAAGTCTGACACTGTTTCCACTGTTTCCCCATCTATTTCCCATGAAGGGACCAGATGCCATTTTTGTTTTCTGAATGTTGAGCTTTAAGCCAACTTTTTCACTCTCCTCTTTCACTTTCATCAGGAGGCTTTTTAGTTCTTCACTTTTTGCCACAAGGGTGTTGTCATCTGCATATCTCAGGTTATTGATATTTCTCCTGGCAGTCTTGATTCCAGCTTGTGTTTCTTCCAATACATCAAGGCTGTATACTGTCACCCTGCTTATTTAACTTATATGCAGAGTACATCATGAGAAACGCTGGGCTGGAAAAAGCACTTCCTTTTTTAGTTTAATTATTATTTTATATTGAAGTATAGTTGATTTACAGTATTGTGTTAGTTTTAGGTGTATAGCAAAATGATTCTGTTATGCATATACATACATTCACTTTTTTGGATTCTTCTCCCAAATAGGGAATATACTCATATACAGAATGCTGAGTATAGTTCCCTGTGATATACAGTAGGTCCCTGTTGATTATCTATTTTACATATAGTAGTGTGTATTTGTTAATCCCAAACTCCTTATTTATCCATTCCCATTACCCTTCCCCTTTAATAGCAATGTTTGTTTTTGAAGGGGGAGTCTGTTTCTGTTTTGAAAATAAGTTTATTTGTATCATTTTGTTTTAGATTCCACATAGAAGTGATACAATGTGGTATTCAGCTCTGTCTCATTTACTCCACTTAGCATGATAATCTCTAGATGTTACTTTCAAATATTTATCTACAGGTAGACAGAAAGCAGGAGAAGGTAATGGCGACCCACTCCAGTACTCTCGCCTGGAAAATCCCATGGACAGAGGAGCCTGGTAGGCTGCAGTCCATTGGGTCACTAAGAGCTCGACACGACTGAGTGACTTCACTTTCACTTTTCACTTTCATGCATTGGAGAAGGAAATGGCGACCCACTCCAGTGTTCTTGCTTGGAGAATCCCAGGGACGGGGGAGCCTGATGGGCTGTTGTCTATGGGGTCGCACAGAGTCGGACACAACTGAAGTGACTTAGCAGCAGCAGCAGACAGAAAGCAGAGGACTCAGAAGGAAGAAGTGAAAGAATTATTGCCTAATTCAGGGTCCTGAAAAATCAGCTCAATTCAGAGGAAGCAGAATGAGCAGCTACAAGAGGCAGCGCACAGCTGAGCTCTAGAGACAGTCCTTGGGAAACATTTGCTCAGGAAGAACTTGTGTTTGGATCTGTGCCTTTAGACATCTTGCCCTGCGTTTCACCCTTTGGCTTCTGGTTTGGCTTGACCTGAGCTAGTAGTTAGTTGCCTTTGTTAATACTGTGTCTTCTGCTTCCTCCTCATGGGCCTCCTTCCCCACTGTCTTCTTTTTCTTTTTTTTAATATATGCTTTCTTTATTTCAGTTTCATTGAGAAATAATTGATGACCACCACTGTATGTAAGATTTACCCTCAACAATTTTTCTTACGTATCTGTCTTACAGCAGAGTTAGCTATAGTTATCTTGTTGTACACTGCATCCTTAGTACATTTTTATCTTAAAACTGAAAGTCTGTACCTTTTGACCACCTTCCTACAGTTTTTCTTCCCCGACCCTTTGACTCTGGGAGCCACAAATCTGATCTCTTCTACTATGAGTTTGATTTGCTATTGTTAAACTTCCACGTATAAGTGAAATAAATAGTGTTTGTCTTTCTCTGTCTGACATCACATAGCATAATGCTTTCAAAGTCCATCCATGTTGTCACAAATGTTAAAATGTTCTTTGTTTTTATGGCTACATAGTATTTAATTTGTATTATTAATTTTAATAATATTATTAAATAATTTAATTTTATTAATATAATTAATTTTAATCATTAATTTATGGCTAAACTGTACTTAATACCATTTCCTTATTCATTTATCCATCAATTAACACTTGGGTTGTTTTCATGTGTTGCCATTATAATGCTGCAATGAGCATGGGGTTGCAACATCTTTTTGAGTTAGTGTTTTTATTTCCTTTGGATATAGTTCCAGAAGCAAAATTGCTGGCTCATATGGTAGTTCTATTTTTAATTTTTGATGATCTTCCATACTGTTTTCCACAGAGGCTGCACCAATTTACAATCCCACCGATACTTTTCAAGGGTTCCCTTTTCTCTACACCTATAGTAGGGTTTGTTCTCTCTTGTTTTTTTGTAAATGGCCATTCTAACAGGCATGATGTGATATCTCATTATGGTTTTAATCTCCCTTCCCTAATGACTGGTAAACCTAAGCTTCTTTTCATGTTACCTGTTGGTCTTTCTTATATCCTCTTTGAAGAAAACTCTGTTCACTTTCTTTAGCCTTTTTTAAATTGAGCTATTTGGGGGGTTTGCTATTTAGTTTTATGAGCCCTTTATGTATTTTATTTTATTTTTTTCAATTTATTTATTTATTGGCCACGCTGTGCGGCATGTGGGATCTTACTTCCCTGATCGGGGATTGAACCTGGGCCCCCTGCATTGCAAGCCCAGAGTCCTAACCACCAGACCACCAGGGAAGCCCCATCTTTATGTATTTTAAATGTGAATTCCATATCAGATATATGGTTTGCAAATTTTTCTTCCAGTTTTGTAGAATGTCTTTTCACTTCATTGATGATTTCTTTTGATGTGAAGAAGCTTTTTAGTTTAGTCAGTGTAGACCCAGTTGTCCATTTTTTAGTTCATTGCTTCTGCATTATGTGTCATATCAAAAAAAATCAATGCCAATTTCCTTGTCAAGGAGCTTTATACCTGTTTTCTTCCAGGAGTTGTATAGTTTCAGATTTTGCATCTAAGTGCATAATATACTGTGAGTTAATTTTTGTTAGTGGTGTGAGGTATGGATCTAGTTTTTCCCTTTACATATGAATATTCATTTATCCAAGCACCATTTATTGAAGGGACTGTCTTTCCTTCATTGTGTTCTTTGTTCTCTTGTAAAAATTCATTGCCCATATGTGCTTGGGTTTACTTTGGTCTCTTGATTCCTCAGTCTATTTTTCTGCTTTTATGCCAGTACCATGCTGCTGCTGCTGCTAAGTTGCTTCAGTCGTGTCCGACTCTGTGTGGCCCCATAGACGCCNGTGCTTGGGTTTACTTTGGTCTCTTGATTCCTCAGTCTATTTTTCTGCTTTTATGCCAGTACCATGCTGCTGCTGCTGCTAAGTTGCTTCAGTCGTGTCCGACTCTGTGTGGCCCCATAGACGCCAGCCCACCAGGCTCCCCCGTCCCCGGGATTCTCCAGGCAAGAACACTGGAGTGGGTTGCCATTTCCTTCTCCAATGCATGAAAGTGAGAAGTGAAAGTGAAGTCGCTCAGTCGTGTCCGACTCTTAGCGACCCCATGGACTGCAGCCTACCAGGTTCCTCCATCCATGGGATTTTCCAGGCAAGAGTACTGGAGTGGGATGCCATTGCCTTCTCTGATGCCAGTACCATGCTGTCTGACTATAGCTTTATAGTATAGCATGAAATCAGGAAGTATAATACCTCCTGATTTGATCTTTCTCAGTATTTCTTTGTCTTAATAGTGGCTTTTGTGGCTCCATATAAATTTTAGAAGAGTGTTTTCTACTTCCGTAAAAAAAAGAAAAATGCCTTTGAAATAATGATAGGAATTGCATTGAATCCATAGATGGCTTTTGGTCAAAGTGACATTTTAACAATATTAATTCTTCTAACCCATGAATACAGGCTACCTTTCCATTTATTTGTCTGTCTTCTTTTATTTCTTTCTTTCATCAGTGTCTTACAGTGTTCAGAGTAGAGATCTTCCACCTCCTTAATTTTATTCATAAGTATTTTTATATATTATTATAAATGGGATTGATTTCTTTCTTTTCAGAAAATTTGAATTCATTAATCAGATCTACAGTTTTTTGGGGGGGGTTGTTTTTTGGTATTTTTGGTTGAGTCTAGGATCTTCTATGTATACAATTATGTCTTACATAAATACAGTTTTACTTCTTCTTTTCCAGTTCTGATATCTTTTATATCTTTTCCCTGCCTGATTGCCTTAGCTAGGACTTCTAGTCCTATGTTGAATAGGATAGGGGAGAGTGGGTATCCTTGTCTTGTTTCCTATCTTAAAGGGAAAGCTTTCAGCCTTTCATCACTGATGAAATGCCAACATCATTGACGTTAGCTGTTAGCTTGTCATGTATGGCCCTTGTCATGTATGCATGTGTGCTCTTGTCATGTATGGCTTATGTTGAGAAATGTTCCCTCTATGCCTTAAATTTGTTTAGAGTTATTATCATCAATGGATGTTGAATTTTTTTCAAATGTTTTCTCCATCTACTGAAATGATCATATGGTTCTCTTCTTTCATCTTATTAATTTGATGTATTATATTGACTGATTTGTCTCTGTTGAACCACTCTTACATCTCATGGATAAATCTCATTTCATCATGGTGAGTGATCCTCTTAATGAGCTGCTGGATTCAGTTTGCTAGTATTTTACTGAGAATGTTTGCACCTTATACAGCACGGATATTGGCTTATAGTGTTTTGATTTTTTTTCCAGTAATGTCATTTTCATATGTTGATAATGCTGTCCTTGTAAAAAGTTTGGGAGTGTTCCCTCTTCTTTGTCTTTTTGGAACAACTTAAGAAGGATTAGTGCTAATTCTTCTTTAAATGTTTAGCTTTTTTTCTGTTGGGAGATTTTTGACTACTGAAACAATCTCTTTACCAGTAGCTGATCTATTCAGATTTTCTATTTCTTTCTGATTCAGTCTCAGTAAATGGCATATTTCTAATGGCATGTTGTTGTTGTTTTTTTTATTTCTTCTGGGCTGTCCAATTTGTTGGCTATCATTATTCATAACAATTGCCTTCTTTGTAACAACTGACATAGCAAGGAAATTTTACATCCCACTTTTACCCAGGTCTATTCCACTGTTTTCTTAATCTCAGGGCCAAGAAAGAGATCTCAGTGTATCTCTGAATTCTACTGATGGAAAACAGTAAACTCTGCAAAGGAAGCACCATAGAGATGAAAATTCTTTTCAGAAAGCTTTTGTTTCTTAACACATTATTGACCAGAGATATAATGGGAATACCAGACCATCTGACCTGCCTCTTGAGAAACCTATATGCAGATCAAGAAACAACAGTTAGAACTGGACATGGAACAACAGACTGGTTCCAAATAGGAAAAGGAGTATGTCAAGGCCATATATTGTCACCCTGCTTATTTAACTTATATGCAGAGTACATCATGAGAAATGCTGGGCTGGAAGAAGCACANAGTTGGTGATGGACAGGGAGGCCTGGCGTGCTGCGATTCATGGGGTTGCAAAGAGTCGGACGCGACTGAACTGAACTGATGTTCCATCAGTCACTTATCACATACTTATACTAACAAAAGTGCAACTTGTTGATCTGAAATTCAAATTTAATTGGACATCCTGTATTTTTATTTGCTGAATTTTATAAACTTAATTAGAGGCAAATGTGTATTTTCTATTACCCTGTAGCATTTTAAATTTAATCAAGAGATTCCAGAACTTTCCAGAAATATATTTGAATGTTTCTGAAAGGGCAAAGGAGAAGAGTAATTAGCTTTCCCCTTTCAAATAGAGCTACTTCTTTTTAATCCCTTTTATATACTGAGATTTTGATAGATTTTCATTTGAGAAAAAAATTTTGTGACCTAAGAAATGTTTGCAAACCATCACTTTCCAAGTAAAGCTAACAAACAGTTTAGGTAGGTTTTTCTTTTTCTCTTTTTTTGGGGAGGGTGTGGGATTTGGGGGATTTTTTTTGCCAAGTGGGTATTTTCCAAAAATTTTACCTTTGGCTTCTCCAATCTTGATATTCTCTAACTCATCGTCCTCCACTAAGAAATAACCAAGGTTGGCCACTTGCTTGGAGAACTCTGAAAGCAATGATGGTCTAAGGTCTACAGGCCACCTGATTTTTATAAAGTTGTATTGGAGTAGAGCATCATTCACTCATTTATGTATTATCCACAGCTGCTTCAGGGCTACAAAAGTAGATTTGAGTAATTGAGAGAGAAATCATACGGCCCAGAAACTTAGGCTCAGAAATCAGGCTCTTCACTAGAAATTGTTTGCTAATTCCAAATCTGTAAGAACCTGCTTCTGATGGCTGATGACATAGTTTAGAAACAAGTTGTCATGAATATTGTTCTGAGTTTAGAAGACGTGAGATTGACTAGATTGATTTTTTATGATAACTCAATTACTTTATGTCACTTGGAAAAATTGTCCCATAAAATAGCACGGCTATCAGACCAAGTGTTTCTATTGAAGATTCAGTCACATGAATTGTTGCTGGTAATGACCTGTAATTCTGCAGAAAAAAAATAGAGATGAAGTGTTTACTGGAACAAAATCTATCAACATTTTCTGCACTACTTGTGTTTCTTTTCAAAAGTGATATGTGAAGCAGAAACTCCATCATTTCTTTCCTGATTTCAGATCACTCTCTACATCAAGTCTCTAACAAATTACAATAATCAGCAGCATTAGAATTCCAGACAAGGCATTCAAGGCCACTGGATACTTATAATAACCAAAAAGGATTTAGGTTGACTGTTGCAGGATTAGCACTGAAAATTTTAATAGAGCTTTTGTGTCTTTGAAGTTATATCTTAGCATTTCCTTCATGAAAAATTGTCCATAACTCCATAAACGCATTATCCACCACTTAAGCCTGGAAAACTCAGCTCATCATTTGCTGCTTGGTGTAGCATTTTAAACAGTTTTTCCTGTAGCTTCCCAGATTCTTCCTGAATAATCAATAATCATAGTTATTTTAGGGCCATGAGGACACGACTGAGTAACTGAACTGAACTGAACTGAGGGGAAGTAATACCATATAGAACAATTTCCTCCCTTTATACTTAATACTGTGAAAATCTGATGATGGTACTAGCTGGTATGTGTATCAGTGACATTAATTTTCTTTCCTTCTATTTATTCATCTTTTCTTGTGATATGGATTATTTATGTTTTTAAAAAAGAGAAAATATTTTGAAGGAAGGATATATGATACAATTTTATTTTTTAATTCATGAAAAGATAAAGAATCATAGTCATTGAAACACAAATTTTTGCACTATTATCATGATTTGAATTTCCTTCCCTTTGAAGTCTTTAAAGGAGCTACATTAATAGCAGATTTCAAAAACCTATTCATTATAAATGAAAAGACAGGCTCTTTATACCATTTATGATGTCTACAGAAATGTCTCCCTAGGAATGAGACATCTTTTGGTTGAAACAAGAATCAGTCATTTTAGAGACTTTCTGAGTGTGTAAAAAATGGTTTAAACAGGTGGAGTAGTTAGGGAGGGCAGTGTCCCTTATCAAGTCCAATAAGTCTTACCTATAATACCTTCACCTGTATCTGCCTTGGTGTCTCATTTGAGACTGGCATTTGTCTGAAGACACCACTTCAGAATGAGGAAAACTGATTTATGTCCAGGGCTTAAAGAATTATTTCCCCCCTAGGACCACAGTAAGATTTCCAGGTAGAATTTGAAAAGATGTCACCTCAGGAGACCCATCAGGAGGCTGAGTGTTTTCCAGACAGAATGAATCTCCACTTTTTTCCTCTAATAGAAATGGAGATAAATAATCAGCTTGTGAGAGTCCACACTTAAGGCAGAAGAATGAGGGGATTCAAATACCCAGACACAGCCCTAGTCAAGCCAAAAACCTTCACTAGATCAGTAAGTTGTCTGGGACTGCCCAGAGCCACTGCTTACTGTGGTGTGATTTGTGGACTGCATTCCAGTTAAGAATCTTTCATTTGGATAGTGGTATTACATCTATCTGTGCCTGGGTTATTATTATTATTTTAATATTTTTTTCTTCTGTTCATTGTGAAGGAATAACTCATTCATTCATTAAAGAAGATGTGAATTTAGTGTCTTCTATCATGCTGCAAGATACCAAGTTGGTGGTGACCTTGATAGGAGCAATCTCCAAGGAAGGCAGGTCAAGCATGGACTGAGTAAGGAGGCTGAGTTCAAGGAGGGGACACAATGGACACTGTCCACAGAGGGGAACAGAGGCCTTGCACAGAGCCGGAGGGAGAGAGATGGTACTTTGGGTTGAGTCATGTTACATCCAAGTCAACTCTTGATTCCTGTGAATGTGAACTTACATGGAAATAGGGTTTTGCAGCTGTAATTAGTTAAGATGAGATCGTATAGGTGTCAGTGAGTCCACACTGAATGTGTGGCTGTTGTCCTTGGAAGAAAAGGGGAAGAGAGGATGACACGCAAGAGGCAGAGTTTGGGGTGATGTTGCCACCAGCTAGCAAACAGCTGAGGCCACCAGACGCTGGAAGAAGCAGGGAAGCATTCTCCCTCAGAGCCTTCAGAGGGACGACAGCCTAGCCAACTCTATTTCTCACAGGAATCTGAAGCAGGTTCTCAGCGAAGCAGGTGGAAGGGTGTGTGGGTTGGGGCTGGGGAAGTAATTGAGCAGGAAGCTTGAGGAGAGGCAAGGAGATGTGCCAGGACATTGAACATTCTTGGGAAGTATTAAAGGATTTCAGGCCATTTGGTATTTGTAGACTTGAATTTGAGGTGAGACTAGTCAGCATGGTGGTGCGTCTCACAAACACTGTGTGGTTCTGCCACAGACTAGGCAGGTGTTTAAGTGCGGTTTTGAGTTGCGTGGTTCAGTTTTTTCTTTCTTATCAGGTGACTGTGAAGAAACTGGAATTAAATAGCTTGCAAAGAGTGATTTTAATAATTCACAAAAAATGAGCAATTTATTGGGGATTGGCAAATTTGCTGAGAGGACGGAGAGCAGACTAGCGGAGCCCAGAAGAACCAGCCTCAGGAGAACCATCAGACACAATCTGTGTGTCTCAGGCCCAGGCCGGGCTACAGAGAAACTGCTGGAAGAAAGCAATCTCATTCCTGGCTTTTGTAAAAGTAAGGGGAAAGTAAGGGATGAGGACACGGAGGCAGACTCTGCAGCTGGGAAAAGGAGATTGCTGAGACAAGGCAGCAGAGGCAGGGCTGAGGGCCCCAGGTCTGGGATCTCAGACAGAGCCTGGCATGGGGACAGGCCTCCCTGGCAGCCACAAGGGCATCTGATGCCCTGGGGCCTCAACAGCTCCCTCATTGCCTGCAAACCCAGGGTGCTGGGTTTCCAAGCCCTGGGCCAGTTTAGACAGTGGGCCAGCCATGGACAGAGGAGGTGCGGGGCCCCAACAGAAGCCTGAGACCACCTGTTCCCCAGCCCAGGTTTGCTGTGACCTTTAGGGGATATGCATGGGAGGGCCTTCCTACTAACTCAGAGGACTGTCCAGCAGCTCAATACCATAGGGGCTCAAGATCAGGTCATTCGATTTTAAAGATTAAGAAAGGTGCCATGTGAGTCTCAGCACATATACACAGTGGCATATTACTCAGCCATAAAATGGAATGCATTTGAGTCAGGTCTGACGAGGTGGATGAACCTAGAACCTATTATACAGAATGAAGTGAGTCAGAAAGAGAAATATAAATATCGTATTCTAACGCACATATTCAGAATCTAGAAAACTGGTTCTTAAGAATTTATTTACAGGGCAGCAGTGGAGAAACAGACATGGAGAATAGGCTTATGGACATGGGCAGAGGGGAGGAGAGGGTGAGATGTATGGAATGAGTAACATGGAAGCTTACATTACCATATGTAAAATAGTCAACGGGAATTTGCTGTATGGCTCAAGAAACTCAAACAGGGGCTTTGTATCAACCCAGAGGGCTGGGATGGGAAGAGAGCTGGGAGGGAGGTTCAAAAGGGAGGGGATATATGTATACCTATGGCCGATTCATGCTGAGGTTTGGCAGAAAATGACAAAATTCTGTAAAGCAATTATCCTTCAATAAAAAAGTAAATTTTAAAAAAACACCATGTTGAAGAAGCCAGATATTTATACAAAGTTCAAAAGTAGTAAGTGACTGAAAAAGGACTGAAAATGGGATCTCTCTGGGGTGAGAGAGGTGTTCTTCTCTTGACCCAGGTGAAGGTTACACCACCATCAAACTGTTCGTGAAGATCTGTCCACTTCACTGTAGGTACATTATGTCTCAGTGGAGTACTGACTAGGTGCTCCAATAGAATCCCATGAAGAGGGAAGGAAGGAGGGATGGAGGAAGGAAAGATGGAAACAAAAGCGCCACCAATTGTTTAACCTGAGCTGTCATAGTTGTCACACTCTTTGCCCAGTTTTTTCTTTTAAAAAAATTTATTTTAAACAAAAGAAAGATGAATATTTTTAATGATAAAGGTACAATTCACACAAAGATAGACATCATAAACCATTAGACACCTTAACAGCAAAAATACATTAAGTAAAAATCAGAAGAAATTTAAGAGAAAAAATATATAATCATAGTGAGAGATATTAACAATTCTCTGAGAGTATTTTATCAAGTACAGAAAAAATAAGAATAGGAATTTCTTGAATGATGTCATTAATAATTTAAACATAATAGATTTATATTAAATTAGCTTATATTGATATTATATCCTACATAAATATATTTAATATTTTGTGTCTCATATGTTGTTATTAGATGTCCATAGGACATTTAGAAAAACTGGCAAAAAGATAAAAATTACTAAATTTCAAAAAGTAGAATTTTTTTGTGTGCAATTCAGTTATACACATACACATATATTAATTTTGAAATGATTTTTCATTATAGGTTATTACAAGATATTATTTCCTTGTGCTATATAATAAACCTTGCTGCTTGTTGCTTATCTATCTTTTTAAATTAGAAATCTAGCATTCTAGTCATACTAAGTCAAGCAAGTGGAATCAAAATATCATAAATTTTTTAGTTAGACAAAAATTCCTGTTTCCTAAAATACATATTGTATATGTTATATATACATATGTATATGAAAGCTTTTCTTCTACACTTGATAAAGGCTTGAGAAAGAACATTTTTTAAAAAAAAGAAGAAATGGAGAAATTGGAAAATATAAACTAAATTAAACGGGAGCACTGAATATGAAATAGGAAAAATGAAAAAAACTGGATAAAAGTAAAAGACCCTCATATACTGCAATTGTTTTTAAACATGGCTGCTCATTAGAAACATATCTGGAACTCTAACCAAAAAAAAAAAAAAAAANCACCAGACGCTGGAAGAAGCAGGGAAGCATTCTCCCTCAGAGCCTTCAGAGGGACGACAGCCTAGCCAACTCTATTTCTCACAGGAATCTGAAGCAGGTTCTCAGCGAAGCAGGTGGAAGTGTGTGTGGGTTGGGGCTGGGGAAGTAATTGAGCAGGAAGCTTGAGGAGAGGCAAGGAGATGTGCCAGGACATTGAACATTCTTGGGAAGTATTAAAGGATTTCAGGCCATTTGGTATTTGTAGACTTGAATTTGAGGTGAGACTAGTCAGCATGGTGGTGCGTCTCACAAACACTGTGTGGTTCTGCCACAGACTAGGCAGGTGTTTAAGTGCGGTTTTGAGTTGCGTGGTTCAGTTTTTTCTTTCTTATCAGGTGACTGTGAAGAAACTGGAATTAAATAGCTTGCAAAGAGTGATTTTAATAATTCACAAAAAATGAGCAATTTATTGGGGATTGGCAAATTTGCTGAGAGGACGGAGAGCAGACTAGCGGAGCCCAGAAGAACCAGCCTCAGAACCATCAGACACAATCTGTGTGTCTCAGGCCCAGGCCGGGCTACAGAGAAACTGCTGGAAGAAAGCAATCTCATTCCTGGCTTTTGTAAAAGTAAGGGGAAAGTAAGGGATGAGGACACGGAGGCAGACTCTGCAGCTGGGAAAAGGAGATTGCTGAGACAAGGCAGCAGAGGCAGGGCTGAGGGCCCCAGGTCTGGGATCTCAGACAGAGCCTGGCATGGGGACAGGCCTCCCTGGCAGCCACAAGGGCATCTGATGCCCTGGGGCCTCAACAGCTCCCTCATTGCCTGCAAACCCAGGGTGCTGGGTTTCCAAGCCCTGGGCCAGTTTAGACAGTGGGCCAGCCATGGACAGAGGAGGTGCGGGGCCCCAACAGAAGCCTGAGACCACCTGTTCCCCAGCCCAGGTTTGCTGTGACCTTTAGGGGATATGCATGGGAGGGCCTTCCTACTAACTCAGAGGACTGTCCAGCAGCTCAATACCATAGGGGCTCAAGATCAGGTCATTCGATTTTAAAGATTAAGAAAGGTGCCATGTGAGTCTCAGCACATATACACAGTGGCATATTACTCAGCCATAAAATGGAATGCATTTGAGTCAGGTCTGACGAGGTGGATGAACCTAGAACCTATTATACAGAATGAAGTGAGTCAGAAAGAGAAATATAAATATCGTATTCTAACGCACATATTCAGAATCTAGAAAACTGGTTCTTAAGAATTTATTTACAGGGCAGCAGTGGAGAAACAGACATGGAGAATAGGCTTATGGACATGGGCAGAGGGGAGGAGAGGGTGAGATGTATGGAATGAGTAACATGGAAGCTTACATTACCATATGTAAAATAGTCAATGGGAATTTGCTGTATGGCTCAAGAAACTCAAACAGGGGCTTTGTATCAACCCAGAGGGCTGGGATGGGAAGAGAGCTGGGAGGGAGGTTCAAAAGGGAGGCAGATATATGTATACCTATGGCTGATTCATGCTGAGGTTTGGCAGAAAATGACAAAATTCTGTAAAGCAATTATCCTTCAATAAAAAAGTAAATTTTAAAAAAACACCATGTTGAAGAAGCCAGATATTTATACAAAGTTCAAAAGTAGTAAGTGACTGAAAAAGGACTGAAAATGGGATCTCTCTGGGGTGAGAGAGGTGTTCTTCTCTTGACCCAGGTGAAGGTTACACCACCATCAAACTGTTCGTGAAGATCTGTCCACTTCACTGTAGGTACATTATGTCTCAGTGGAGTACTGACTAGGTGCTCCAATAGAATCCCATGAAGAGGGAAGGAAGGAGGGATGGAGGAAGGAAAGATGGAAACAAAAGCGCCACCAATTGTTTAACCTGAGCTGTCATAGTTGTCACACTCTTTGCCCAGTTTTTTCTTTTAAAAAAATTTATTTTAAACAAAAGAAAGATGAATATTTTTAATGATAAAGGTACAATTCACACAAAGATAGACATCATAAACCATTAGACACCTTAACAGCAAAAATACATTAAGTAAAAATCAGAAGAAATTTAAGAGAAAAAATATATAATCATAGTGAGAGATATTAACAATTCTCTGAGAGTATTTTATCAAGTACAGAAAAAATAAGAATAGGAATTTCTTGAATGATGTCATTAATAATTTAAACATAATAGATTTATATTAAATTAGCTTATATTGATATTATATCCTACATAAATATATTTAATATTTTGTGTCTCATATGTTGTTATTAGATGTCCATAGGACATTTAGAAAAACTGGCAAAAAGATAAAAATTACTAAATTTCAAAAAGTAGAATTTTTTTGTGTGCAATTCAGTTATACACATACACATATATTAATTTTGAAATGATTTTTCATTATAGGTTATTACAAGATATTATTTCCTTGTGCTATATAATAAACCTTGCTGCTTGTTGCTTATCTATCTTTTTAAATTAGAAATCTAGCATTCTAGTCATACTAAGTCAAGCAAGTGGAATCAAAATATCATAAATTTTTTAGTTAGACAAAAATTCCTGTTTCCTAAAATACATATTGTATATGTTATATATACATATGTATATGAAAGCTTTTCTTCTACACTTGATAAAGGCTTGAGAAAGAACATTTTTTAAAAAAAAGAAGAAATGGAGAAATTGGAAAATATAAACTAAATTAAACGGGAGCACTGAATATGAAATAGGAAAAATGAAAAAAACTGGATAAAAGTAAAAGACCCTCATATACTGCAATTGTTTTTAAACATGGCTGCTCATTAGAAACATATCTGGAACTCTAACCAAAAAAAAAAAAAAAAAAACCCCAAAAAAACCCAATACCTAGGTATTTGTATTTTTCAAAAAAAATTCCAAGATAATTCTGATATGCATCTGGATTTTTAGAAGTGATTACAGGGTTTTCTATTCAATAGTAATTTCCATGATATAGAATTCCATAATTTTTTGTTGACCAATCATGATACAATGGTATCAAGTGAGTAACAGTTACATAATCACAATAGTAAACTCTTGCACGTTTGTGGCCAGTTTATTTCACAAACTTTTATTGAGCACCTGGGCTATGCCAAGTAGCCAAAGAAAAAGCGGAAGCAGATTGGTAAGCACACAGAGCTCTGACCTGGTGGGATTAGCTCTGCCTGAAAATGAAAGGTCTGAAGAGGAGACGCAGAAGCAGATGGTCTGGAGGGACTGGAGGTTCCTAAGACCTGAACCTCCTCTGCTCGTGCTTCTCTTCCTCCTTAAAGACCTGAACACAAACTCAGGACCATAAAGCCCAGGGCTTTCTGGCCAATCTCCCCAGGCAAGTTGCTCATGATGAATGCAGATGTGATGTTAGCCTGGGAAAGGACTCATGGAGATGCAGGCTGCCCCAAGGGGACTCGGGAAAGTGCATTCCCTCAGACTGGAGGGCTTCCTGAGCTGACTTTCCGAAACACTAGTTTTAATTCACCCGAAAAAACATATCCCTCAGGATCTTGGTGTCAATAAAGAGAACGTTTGAGACTATTATGAACATTGATGGACATTTGTTTGGGGTGATAGGAAACAACAATGCCACACATTGAAAATGGCGACACACAGCCTTCTGTGGAGCCATCTCTCTGCCCACGAACTTCAAAGCCGCATGATGTCAACTCTGGCCTCTCAGCATTCTGCTCTTAGAGAAAGACACCAAGACCATCCTCTCCTGCTCATTTAAATGAAAACTTCCCAGGACACCATTCATCAGGTGTTGGGCAGTTAAATTTAAATTTTAATTTTTAATTTTGCTGACACCATATAATCTAGGTTATGATACCATTTTGCCAAGAAGCAGAGGTTTCTTTCTTCCTGTTCAAATGAATTAGAGATGTTCTGAGACAGTGGTTCTCAAAGTGTGGTCCCCGAGCCAGCACCATCAGCATCACCTGGGAACTCATTAAAAGTGTGAATTATCTGACTCCACCTCAGACCTACTTAATCAGAGTCTCTAGAGGTATACCAGTAATCCATGTTTTAACAAGCTCTCTAATGCATGCTGAAGTTTGAAAAATACTGTTCCAAGAAAATCAAAAGCTAGGCTCTCTCTGGTACCAATTCAGTGAATTCAGTTCCTTTAAGGACTTTCAAAATAACATTCCAACATATAATGAAGTTCAGAGATGGCTATGCTGAGCTAATATGAAAGCTCCATGGTGTCAGGGGAAACCTAGGTTCTTTCTATTTTTTTTGCTCTTCCATCCTTCAAGTTCAAGTTCAGTCGCTCAGTCGTGTCTGACTCTTTGTGACCCCATGAATTGCAGCACGCCAGGCCTCCCTGTTCATTACCATCTCTCGGTGTTCACTCAGACTCACGTCCATCGAGTCCGTGATGCCATCCAACCATCTCATCCTCTGTTGTCCCCTTCTCCTCCTGCCCCCAATCCCTCCCAGCATCAGTCTTTTCCAATGAGTCAACTCTTTGCATGAGGTGGCCAAAGTACTGGAGTTTCAGCTTTAGCATCATTCCTTCCAACAAAATCCCAGGACTGATCTCCTTCAGAATGGACTGGTGGGATCTCCTTGCAGTCCAAGGGACTCTCAAGAGTCTCCTCCAACACCACAGTTCAAAAGCATCAATTCTTCGGCGCTCAGCCTTCTACATAGTCCAACTGTCACATCCATACATGACCACAGGAAAAACCATAGCCTTGACTAGACAGAACTTAGTCAGCAAAATAATGTCTCTGCTTTTGAATATGCTGAGTTGGTCATAACTTCTTCCAAGGAATAAGCGTCTTTTAATTTCATGGCTGCTGTCACCATCTACAGTGATTTTGGAGCCCCCCAAAATAAAGTCTGACACTGTTTCCCCATCTATTTCCCATGAAGTGATGAGACCGGATGCCATGATCTTCGTTTTCTGAATGTTGAGCTTTAAGCCAACTTTTTCACTCTCCTCTTTCACTTTCATCAAGAGGCTTTTTAGCTCCTCTTCACTTTCGGCCATAAGGGTGGTGTCATCTGCATATCTGAGGTTATTGATATTTCTCCCAGCAATCTTGATTCCAGCTTGTGTTTC
>SJYW01050114.1:1373026-1411131 GCA_006410735.1 Raphicerus campestris
TATCTATCTCCAAGAAGGCAATGCCGACCCACTGCAGTACTCTTGCCTGGAAAATCCCATGGACGGAGGAGCCTGGTGGGCTCTAGTCCATGGGGTCACTGAGGGTTGGACACGTCTGAGCGACTTCACTTTCACTTTTCACTTTCATGCATTGAAGAAGGAAATGACAACCCACTCCAGTGTTCTTGCCTGGAGAATCCCAGGGACGAGGGAGCTTGGTGGGCTGCCTGTTTCTGGGATCGCACAGAGTCGGACACAACTGAAGCGACTTAGCAGCAGCAGCATGTATGTATCTATCATCTATCATTTCCAATTGGTTTTGTTTTTATGGAGAACCTAGACCAATGTAAAATATGAGACTTCCCAAAATATATTCTGAAGCAGTAATCTCATGAGTGACTCCACAGAAAAGAACTCTCTGGTCAGGTGTTATCAGTCAACAGAGCAAAGAATCTGGAACACACTATAATTTTGTTTTAAAGACTGATCTTTCCAGAAAGGATATCTACATACATAACAGAGATATTGTTTATTACTTACAGTGCATTCTTAGAACAGTAAGAAATAAAATTGTTGCATTGGGAATCATCTTTATTGTAAGTGCTCAGGAGTTATTTCTGAACTCCTAGGGCCTGTTTAGATTACAGCAGGTTCCATTCATGGCCCATGGCCAACCAGTCTCAGTCTGGGGAGAGGGGAAATGCTGCAGAGAGGAAAACTGTGTGAAAAAAGAGTGCGTAAAGGAAAAGTGGGCGCCTGCCTCCAGATCATTTTGACACAAGAATCCTGGTTAATTCCTGCCTGATTAAACCACTTCCAGATTTTGCATAGCCTGACCCTTGCCTTCTCTGAGTCTGAAGGACACTCAGGGGTGCCTCCCTGAGGGGTGACTGCAGCAACTGGCTCACGTAGACTGCCTCGCTTCCTCATGGGGACTCTTGCCAACTGCAGCTGCAGTGCTCTGGCAGCTGTTTAAATAATCAGCTGGACGATAAGGCCAGGGCTGTCCTTTTGTTATTTCCTTGGGACTCTGTGCTCAGGAAAAATCTCCCCTGAACTGATGGGTGTTACCAGGGCAGGACCACACCGAAATCAAAAGTGGGAAGGAAGGGAGCCACCCCAGGAACTTCACCTGAATGCAATGACAAGTAAGCAAGGCACTGGGTGGGAATAACCAGGATCCACTGGGAATTTTGCTTTCAAGAGCAGAAACCAGTGGCTGCACACACTAGTGGTATCCAGCAACACTTAGGAAAAGAAAATGGCATCAGAGTAAATTGAAGGGATTAAATCAAACAGGAAGGAGTCTCTAAGTGAAAGAATGGCATTATGGGAATACCAGTGTTGAATACTCTTAGGTCTGTCTGTAGTGAAGGCTGCTTTGCACACGCAGATATCCTTACTGGCTGCTAAGAGGATTCACTGCTCCCAAAGAAGATTTGTTTCTCCAGTGAATTGCCCTGGGGTGAACAGGGCCCACATCACCCAGAGGTACTGGCCCCGCAGTCATCACTGATGGCTGCTGAGCCTTAGGTACTAAATGCTCTCATCTCAAGGTGAGACTGCTCTGTGGCAACACCCATGCACCTGAGCTTCTTGTGAATCAGGCCCAGACTCTCCCTAAGGACACATCCTTGCTCAGCTCCCAGCCTCGTCCTGCTTCCTTCACTCCCCATCTCCCAGCAGGCCCCTCAATAAATCGTGTGTGCCCGCGTGTGTGTGGGGGGGCTCAGTCACTCAGTTGTGGCCAATTCTTTTTGACGCCATGGACTGTAGCCTGCCAGGCTCCTCTGTCCACCCAAATCCTTATCTCAGGATCACCTTCTAGGGAATCCAGCCTAAGACAATCACTGAGTCTAGAAATCTTTTATGGAGCTATTCTAAATCCCTCCTGCTTTAGTTGAATACCTCACATAAATCTTTGTTTCAGTTTTGTGGTCACTACACAAAGTTAAAAATTCAAAGTCTCATCATATATCTGTATCTTTATATTTACCCTAATATAGAGCCTGAAATGGTCAATGGTTTCCTTGTTGAATCACAAACTTCCCAAGTCACTTTACATTGCTCTGCAGTCTGCAGCATTCACATGACGCTGGGGATACAAAGCCACCGGGAATAAAAATATACTACAACTTCCTAAAGCCTCCAGTTTCATTCAAAGATTTTGTAGGTAAAAAGCAACCAGTTTTAGGTTCAGGTAAACATCAATATACATGGAATAAAGTGCAACATTCATATGCATGTCTAAGATGAAATAAGAAATTTTTTTTAAAAGTATGGGTTTCCTAGAACTGCTTTTGGTTCTGTCCAGAAAATCCCTGGACAGCATCTAAAAAGATATAAAGACATGTCCATTCCAAACTATGGACATAAGAGATCAGCAAGTGTGGGAGACAGAAGCCTAAAATTTGAGACAAAACAGTAACTGACCTAAGGGATTGTTTGCTAAAGCTGAACTTCTGAGATTGTAATGTGCATAGACATCACTCAGGGGTCCTGACTCAGCAGGGGGAGAGTGTATTCCAGGTTTCTGCACTTCTGTCAAGCCCCTACGTGATACCAAAGTTATTGGTCCCAGAACACTCTCAGAATAGCACAGCTGTAGAGCCAGCCTCCCGCCTGTGCTTCCACCAGGCTTCAAAGCACAGATTTCCCCAGCCTGCAAGCAGGGATGGGCTCAGGGAGGAGGTTAGCATCCTGCTGTAGAGTGCCTGCCCTTCTGGCATCAGGGACTGGTGGCCACTGGGTGAAATGCTGGCAGGACCGCTAGTGTGAGCCCCACCCCTCCCCAGACACAGCCAGGCTGTAGCCACACCGTCATTGTAGACCATGGGCTGGAAGAAGGAATTATTCTCAGTACAAGACCCTGATGGGCTATAGAATACATCCTCGTAGCTTATTGCATACATAATAATTTGTACTTTTTAATCCCCTGATCCTATATTGCCCCTTCCCCTTTCCCTCTCCCCTCTTCCCACTGGTAACCATGGATTTGTTCTCTAAATCTGTGAGCCTGTTTCTTTTTATTTCTAGTTTGTTGCATCTTTTAGATCCAACATATAGCCAATATTTTATAATAATGTATGGAGTATGACTTTTAAAAATTGTGATTCACTATATTGTACACCTGTAACTTATATGATATTGTACTTCAGCTATACTTCAATTAAAAAAATAAAAGATTCCACTCAACAAATATAGATGCCAGTCTCTCAATAGTCCCCTGGGAGAAGGAGGCTCAGCCAGTGAAACTTAGAACTGTCTAGTTGTTAAGATCTTGAGATACTTCTGCTGAGAAGTGAGTAATCACTGCCCCCAACCCCTGAAAAGCCCTCCTGATTTCTCCATAGAAGAAGGCCTGCCTCCCAGGCCTGATCCAGACCATCCCTCCTGCAGCATGGCTGGTCCACAATAAGGTTGCTAAATAGTCAGAATATGAGCCCAACCTGCAGTATCCTACATTACCACTATGTAATAAGATCTGTAAAGCATACCTTTTCAAAACTGAGGGGAAATTCATATAACATAGAATTAACTATTGGAAAAGGCACTGGCGACCCACTCCAGTACTCTTGCCTGGAAAATCCCATGGACGGCGGAGCCTGGTGGGCTGCAGTCCATGGGATCGCTAAGAGTCGGATACAACTGAACAATTTCATTTTCACTTTTCACTTTCATGCATTGGAGAAGGAAATGGCAACCACTCCAGGATTCTTGCCTGGAGAATCCCAGGAACGGGTGAGCCTGGTGGGCTGCCATCTATGGGGTCGCACAGAGTCGGACAGGACTGATGTGACTTAGCAGCAGCAGCAGAATTAACTATTAACCATTTTAGAGTGTGCAATTCAGTGGCATTTAGTATTAATACAATCACAGTATTATATAATCATGACCCTCAATCTGTTTCCAAGATGTTTTCATTACCCTAAAAGGAAACCTTATATCCATTAATCAGTCACTCCCCCTGTTTCCACCTCCACCCACCTCCTGGAAGCCATTAATCTGCTTGCTTTCTGTATGGATTTATCTCTTTGGGATGTTTTACACAAATTGAATCATACAGGATGTGATCTTTTGTGTCTGACTTTTTTTCCCTTAACTTTTTCAAAGTTCATCCCAGTTGTAGCAGATATCTGTCAGTATCCTTTTTAAGACTGAATAATACTTATTTCTTGTAAGAATAGACCACATTTGCTTATCCATTTGTCACATGGGCGACATTTGGATTGGCTTTATAGCTGGTATGAACTAGGTAACAGTTCCTCCCCGTGAGAGCCATTTGTGATGCATACAAGGAGAATACCATCACCTTACTTGAACCAACCTTGCTTTTTTGACTTGGCCAGAGTTAACTTCTGGTAGTTTAAAACAATAGTCAAAAAGAAAACACAATTTGCTTTATGTTCAATATGTGAAAATTTGTGCAGTTCTGAATACAATATTTTGTGGGATCGGAAGGCAATTCAAAATACCAGCTCCACAAACGTCTGAGTGATGGCAGTGTTCATGGTGCAAGGAGCCAACATCCCAGGGAATCTGCTTGACCCTGAGTTTGCTGTTCAGTGGGCCCCTCTGCCCAACCTGGGTCCCCCCTCAGTCAAACCCTGAGATAGGATTTTCAGTGCAAAGAGGGGGTTTTTTTGGAGATGCTCTTAACAAGCACAATTTAGGGGGAGAGGGTGACAAAGTAAGACAGGGAAGGAAGGAAAGCTGGTTTAAAAAATGTATTTATGAGCAGATTACTGCTTGGACATCTGAGGCTCACTCCTTCTGGGAATACACTGCAGAGTAATCTCCCTGAGGACTGAAGAAAATGGGCTGTTTATCTACCAACTCCTGTCCTCAATTTATTGCTGACTGTTTCTGGGGCTCGTTAAGGCCCTGGCTTGTCCAACCTGAGCCTAGCTAGGCTGAGCACGCTTCTGAGGTGGAGGAAACACTTCTAGCCCGAGAGCGGAGCAGGTGCTCCAAATGAGAAGCTGTTCTGAAAGACAGAAAGCGGCCCAGAGCTGCTGCAGGCTCGGGGAGGAACCGATGCTGGAGAGGAGGCGGCCACTCGGCCGGGACAGTGTGACCGTGGGCATCGAGGTCTTCTCAGAAGAGGAGAGACCCCATCTCAGAGCTGCCGGCAGCAAAGCCACCATGAAAACAACTCTTTCATTCAGGGCTCAGTGGCGATCCCTAGAAAACAAGCAACTCCATGGGATGGGGGGAGGTGGGAAAGGAAAGGAAAGGAAGCCACCGTTTCCTGCCCCTGGGGCTTCCTGAGAAGCAGGGTCTTCACTGGAGAAGTGAAAGGAAATTTGATGCCCCGATAAAAGAGCAACGGATATTTGATCCGTTGGACACCAGGCCCCCATCCTCTTAAAGTGACCTGGGAGCTTTCCCCTGGTGTTCACATCATCCTGTCAATGGTTTATTTCATAGTGTCAATCCAGTTACTTAAATTCATGATAGCTAGCACTTTTTAGAAAATTTAACTCAGAACTCCCTTGCATATTCATCAGGCACAGCCGCAGGCTGGGATTCTGACTTTGCATTCCCACCAGAATCTGCGGAGGGACCCCACCGGATTCTGCAGAAGCCTGTGATCCCCTTCTCAGAATAATGTGCTGTTGTTTTCACAATTCTATTGAGATATAATTTCTGTGCTATATGTGTTTAAAATGCACAATTCAGTTGTTTTCAATATAATTACAGAGTGCAACCATCACCAGAATCTAATTTTGGAACATTTTTCTTCATTCCCAAGTGAAGCCCCATATTCATCAGCAGTTGCTTCCCATCTCCCTTCCCCTAGCCTCTGGCAAGCACTGATTTGCTTTTGGTCTCTATGGATTTGCCTACTTTGGGGCATTTCATATAAATGGAATCATATAATACCATGTAATACCTGGTTATCTGTAGCTAGATTCTTTCATTTAATATGATTTTGAGGCATGTTTCAGTGCTTCATTCAGAATATTAAAATAGATAACCAACAACAACCTACTATACGGCACAGAGAACTCTTTTCAATATTCTGTAATAACCTAAAAGGGAAAAGCATTTGAAAAAGAATAGATTCATGTATATGTATAACTGAATCACTTTACTGTACACTTGAAACTAACACAATGTTGTTAATTAGATATACTCAATATAAAAATAAAAATGTAAAAAGGAATGATTTTTAAATGTGTACATTTAAAACAAAAGATTACAAAGAAAAGCAGTTTCTTTAAACAGTTAAAATATTTGAAAAACAGCATGGAGTGATAGGTGTAATAACTACTGTAACTACTAATTACTAATGGAGAATGTAGGCAGTATTTTGAGAGAGCAGTCACAACTGCTATGTGAAAAAAAAAAAAATCTATGATGTGTTCTTGTGACAAAGTTCCAGATTCTGCAAACATGGCTGTGGTTTGCAGCCTACATTCACAGTTGAAGGAAGTACTACAATTCAGTTGAAAGTATTAAAAGACAGAATTTTCCCCATTCCTATAAAAGGGCCCCCTTGGATTCTATTCATGGACTCAGGGGTCTGTGGATGCCAGATGAGGAACCCCTGGTAAGATGAAGAGCTCGACTCGGAAGCCACAGTAGGCCTTCTGCTTGATTTGAAACCTGTTTTAGCTGTCTCCTGGCTGCTTGACCTCCAGCAAGTTTCTTACCTTCTCTGAGCCTCATTCCTCATTAAAAAAAAAAAAAAAACAACCCACATTATAAAATGCTTGAAAAGGTTAAATGAGTTAATGTAACATTCTGGAAATAATGTATTTCTGCAGCAAGTGCTCAGTAAATATCTATTCTCATTGTTATTTGACTTTCTATACTCCAGGTTGAACTTTGCCCTGAGGAAGCTCATAGTGTATTTTTAGGGGGAGCCATAAAGAAGAAAAGCTCCAGGTGATGCGTTACAAAGCATGGTGCATCCACGTGAGTTGGGGGCAGCTCCCAGAGTAGGTAGTGCACGATAAAGTAGGCAGTATCTGGTAAACAAAACACGGAAATAGAGCAACACTAGGCATCTAAGCCAGAGAGGGCTGGTGGGCTCTAGTCCATGGGGTCACTGAGGGTCGGACACGACTGAGCGACTTCACTTTTACTTTTCACTTTCATGCGTTGGAGAAGGAAATGGCAACCCACTCCAGCATTCTTGCCTGGAGAATCCCAGGGACAGCGGGGCCCTGTGGGCTGCTGTCTATGGGGTCGCACAGAGTCGGACACGACTGAAGCAACTTAGCAGCAGCAGCAGCAGCAGGCATCTAAGCAGCAAAAACTACTTTATTATCTGGTAACGACACTATCAGTGGAATAAATGTGGGGTTCTGTTGTTATCATTGTTGTGTTTTTTGCTTAGTATTTTCGATTGTCACTTTTCTCCACCAATTAGATGTATACTCTGAGTGACACAGGTGTAAGGCTATGTTTAAGACCCTTATGTTAGTCGCCCTTTGCTATAATTAGCAGTGTAATAGGCATCCCTAAATCTCAGTGCCCTTGAAAAGCAAACCTTTACATCTTACTTGTGGGTTTGCAGTTTGGTCATGCAGGTTCTGCTCCAGACTAAAACTCACGTCTGCTCCGCCTGTCTTTCCTCCAGGCTTAGGGAGCACTGACTGCCTGGGGCATACTTTTCTCACAACAGAGTCCAGGAGTGCAAGACACAAAGCCATCTCGATTGTGAAAGCTGCTTTTGAATGTGAAGGATGGCATGTCTACTTCTATTTCATTGGCCAAAGCAAGTCCTTGCTTTGTAAGCAAGTCCAACATCAGTGGAGTGGTCAAGTATACTCTCCCGTGGGAGGGGTAGAGGAGAGGGAGTCTTCTCTGAAAAATAACATAATAGAACACACAGAGCTCCTACAGAATGAGATGGAGATCAGGGCTCCGGTTCTCACCCAGGCTTCAGTCTAAGTAGTCTGTTTTGATCTGTCTTCTATCCTGGGCTTGAGTAATATTTTATCTGAAAGAAGTATTATATTGTCTTTTTTTAAAAAAAAGTTTTCAAACTACTGATTTCAAGTCTCTTAATTTGCTAAGGAAAAATCTGGGGTCAGAAAATAAATGCCTTACTGACTTGTATCAGCGCCAGGAGCTGAGCTATGAGACTTTAAGTTGACCAGATTTGGATTTTTAATCCCAGCTCTACAATTTCCAGCAGAGACACCATGGACATCCTCCCAGTGTCAAAGGCAAACATCTGTCCAAGGCCATAAGTCCTAAGGCTCTCCTATCGCTTCCAACACTGAAGGAATAAAATGCATGACAGGGCCCCTGCCTAGCCTGATGGTGATATGACTCGGATGAGGGAAGGCTGTCTGTGCTCAACCGTGTCCCTGGGATGTGGGGGAAATGCGCACTGTCTGCAGTACCATTCAACTACTGGGTTGCCCTTCTCTCCCACTTTCCCTTGGCAAAGCGAAGGGACTCAGGCACATACTCGTCTCCCCTAGTAGAGCATAGAATTTTTGAAGGTAAGGTTTACTCTTTGCATGTTTATTTCTACCCAGGCTGACACCTCACACCTCTTTTCCACAGCACAACAATGATCCTACGTGCACAGCAGGGACTCTGTAAATAGTTATTAATTAAATAATGCTTTTTCTTCTTATGACACAGAGGCAGCTTTTTGGAGAAGATCTGACTTCGGCAACAATTTCCCAGAAATTTTGAAGGTCCTTAAAACTAGACAGGAAAGTCATCTGCCATCTGCAAAGTCTCATTTGCAGATACAGGTCCAGCCCAAATATACAGAAACAAAGAAACACTTAGAGTTAGTCAAAACTATTAGGGCCTTTGGCTCTGATTTCAAATAAGCAAAATAAACAAACTCCAGTCCAAGTAGGAACTGGTTCTGCTGTTCTTCCAACTTTTGAAAGCCAAGTATATTTGAATGTTTCCTTCTAATGGATTTCCTTTTATTATATGTTCCAGATGGCAATGGTAAATAGACATGACCATTTAAAATTCTGACTTCATTTGTGTAGCACTTTTCTGGAATTACTTGTGCATATTANGAGTATATTTGAATGTTTCCTTCTAATGGATTTCCTTTTATTATATGTTCCAGATGGCAATGGTAAATAGACACGACCATTTAAAATTCTGACTTCATTTGTGTAGCACTTTTCTGGAATTACTTGTGCATATTATAGGGGGAAAGTGTGGCTCTTCCATTGTTCTATGATAAATCCAGCTGTGTTTTACTCATTTAATTACTCTAAACATTGTGACTTCCAGACTTCTGGTTACACACAGGTTAACCACAAGAGCAGAAGGTATATATACACACATATCCTCCACCCAGCATTGCTGGTAAGTAACCAGATCCACCCTCCACCCTGAAANCTGATGCTGGGAGGGATTGGGGGCAGGAGGAGAAGGTGACGACAGAGGATGAGATGGCTGAATAGCATCACCAACTTGACAGATGTGAGTCTGAGTGAATTCTGGGAGTTGGTGATGGACAGGAAGCCCTGGGGTGCTGCGATTCATGGGGTCGCAAAGAGTCGGACATAACTGAGCTACTGAACTGACCTGAAAATAAGGTAGGGAACACAGCCCCACCCATAAACAGAAAATTGGATTAAAGATTTATTGAACATGGCCCCACCCATCAGAACAAGACCTAATTTCCCCCTCAGTCAGTCTCTCCCATCAGGAAGCTTCCATAAGCCTCTTACCCTTCTCTATCAGAGGGAAAACAGACTGAAAACCACAGTCACAGAAAACAAACCAGACTGATCACATGGACCACAGGCTTGTCTAACTCAATGAATTTATGAGCTTGCCATGCTGGGAAGGGCCATCCAAGACAGACAGGTCATGCTGGAATGTTCTGACAAAACATGGTCCACTGGAGAAGGGAATGGCAAACCACTTCAGTATTCTTGCCTTGAGAACCCCATAAACAGTAGGAAAAGGCAAAAAGATAGGACACTAAACGTTGAACTACTCAGGTCAGTAGATGCCCAATATGCTACTGAAATCATTGCAGAAATAACTCCAGAAAGAATTAAGTGACGGAGCCAAAGCAAAAACAACACCCAGTTGTGGATGTGACTGGAGATGGAAGTAAAGTCCAATGCTGTAAAGAGCAACACTGCATAGGAACTTGGAATGCTAGGTCCTTGAATCAAGGCAAATTGGAAGTGGTCAAAAAACACTTCCACTTCCACTTCCATGTGAGAGTGTAACATCGACAATTTAGGAATCAGCGAACTAAACTGGACTAGAATGGGTGAATTTAATACAGAAAACCATTATATCTACTACTGTGGACAGGAATCCCTTAGAAGAAATGGAGTAGCCATCACAGTCAACAAAAGAGTCTGAAATGCAGTACTTGGGTGCGGTCTCAAAAACGACAGAATGATCTCTGTTCATTTTCAAGACAAACCATTCAATATCACGGTAATCCAAGTCTATGCCCTGACCAGCAATGCTGAAGAAGCTGAAGTTAACAGTTCTATGAGGACCTATAGGAAATTCTAGAACTAACACCCCCAAAAGATGTCTTTTTCATTATAGAGGACTGGAATACAAAAGTAGGAAGTCAAGAAACACCTGGAGTAACAGGAAAGTTTGGCCTTAGAGTACAGAATGAAGCAGGGCAAAGGCTAATAGAGCTTTGTCAAGAGAATGCACTGGTCATAGCAAACACCCTCTTCCAACAACACAAGAGAAGACTCTACACATGGACACACCAGATGGTCAACACCGAAATCAGATTGATTATATTCTTTGCAACCAAAATGGAGAAGCTCTATACAGTCAGCAAAAAGAAGCCCAGAAGCTGACTGTGGCTCAGATCATGAATTCCTTATTGCCAAATTCAGACTTCAATTGAAGAAAGTAGGGAAAACAACTAGACCATTTATGTATGACCTGAATCAAATCCCTTATGATTATACAGTCCAAGTAACAAATAGATTCAAAGGATTAGATCTGATAGACAAAGTGCCTGAAGAACTATGGACAGAGGTTCATGACATTGTACAGGAGGCAGGGATCAAGATCATCACCAAGAAAAGGAAATGCAAAAAGACAAAATGGTTGTCTGAGGAGGCCTTACAAATAGCTGAGAAAAGAAGAGAAGCTAAAGGCAAAGGAGAAAAGGAAAGATACACCCATTTGAATGCAGGGTACCAAAGAATAGCAAGGAGAGATAAGAAAGTCTTCCTCAGTGGTCAGTGAAAAGAAATAGAGGAAAACAATAGAATGGGAAATATTAGAGCTCTCTTGAAGAAAACTAGAGATAGCAAGGGAAACTTTCATGCAAAGATGGGCACAATAAAGGACAGAAATGGTATAGACCTAACAGAAGAAGAAGATATTAAGAAGAGGTGGCAAGAATACACAGAAGAGCTGTACAAAAAAGATCTTCATGACCCAGATAATCACGAATGTGTGATCATCACCCTCGAGCCACATATCCTGGAATGCTAAGTCAAATGGCCCTTAGAAAGTGTCACTACAAACAAAGCTAGTGGAGGTGATGGAATTCCAGTTGAGCTATTTCAAATCCTAAAAGATGATGCTGTGAAAATGCTGCACTCAATATGCCAGCAAATTTGGGAAACTCAGCAGTGGCCACAGGACTGGAAAAGGTCAGTCAGTGTTCATTCCAGTTCCAAAGAAAGGCAATGCCAAAGAATGCTCAGACTACCACAACTGCATTCATCTCACATGCTAGTAAAGGAATGCTCAAAATTCTCCAGGCTTCAGCAGTATGTGAGCTGTGAACTTCCAGATGTTCAAGCTGGTTTTAGAAAAGGCAGAGGAACCAGAGATCAAATGGCCAATATCCGCTGGATGATCGAGAAAGCAAGAGATTTCCAGAAAAACATCTACTTCTTCTTTATTGACCATGCCCAAGCCTTTGACTGTGTGAACCACAATAAACTGGAAAATTCTGAAGGAGATGGAAATACAAGACCATCTCACCTACCTCTTGAGAAATCTGTATGCAGGTCAGGAAGCAACAGTTAGAACTGGACATGGAACAACAGACGGTTCCAAATAAGAAAAGGAGTACGTCAAAGCTGTATGTTGTCACCCTGCTTTTTTAACTTATATGCAGAGAACATCATGAGAAACACTGGGCTGGATGAAGCACAAGCTGGAAACAAGATTGCCAGGAGAAATTCAATAACCTCAGCTATGCAGATCACACCACCTTTATGGCAGAAAGGGAAGAAGAACTAAAGAGCCTCTTGATGAAAGTGAAAGAAGAGAGTGAAAAATTTGACTTAAAACTTAACATTCAGAAAACTAAGATCATAGCATCTGGTCCCATCACTTCATGGCCAAAAGTTGGGGAAACAATGGAAACAGTAGCTGACTTTATTTTGGGGGGCACCAAAATCACTGCAGATGGTGACTGCAGCCATGAAATTAAAAGACGCTTGCTCCTTGGAAGAAAAGTTATGACCAACCTAGATAGCATATTCAAAAGCAGACATTACTTTGCCGACAAAAGTCCGTCTAGTCAAAGCTATGGTTTTTCCTGTAGTCATGTATGGATGTAAGAGTTGGACTATAAAGAAAGCTGAGCACCGAAGAATTGATGCTTTTGAACTATGGTGTTGGAGAAGACTCTCTTTGTCTCTTGACTGGCAAGGAGATCAAACCAGTCCATCCTAAAGGAGCTCAGTCTTGAGTATTCATCAGGACTGATGCTGAAGCTGAAATTCGAATACTTTGGCCTCCTGATGCGAAGACCTGACTCATTTGAAAAGACCCTGATGCTGTGAAAGATTGAAGGCAAAAGGAGAAGGGAACGACAGAGGATGAGATGTTTGGATGCCATCACCAACTCAATGGACATAAGTTTGAGTAAACTCCAGGAGTTGGCGATGGACAGGGAGGCCTGGTGTGCTGCAGTGCCAGAGTTGCAAAGAATCAGACATGACTGAGCGACTGAACTGAACTGAACTGATATGCAAGTTCACTATTCCTTGAAGATTTGAATTTTTCAAAATAAAGTAAAAGTTCTTAAAATATAAGCACAATTGATAATTTAGTTTTGATGCTAGAGAAATGCCATCAAGCTATTTTCACATATATCTAGGTTTCTTTTAATCTTTTCTTCCTCTACCATGATTATAATAAATGTCTTACATTTTTCCAGTGGACCAGCCATGCAAAACCGAGGCCACTATGCGTGGAATCACAGAGATGAACACTGTAACTTCCACTTAGAAAATGCTCAATGACTGTTCCGTCCATGTGTGAGTCTTGTGAACATTGCTGTGGACATGAAAATTTTTTGTAATCACCATGGCTGATTTCCCAATGGAAAACAGGAAATGATATAAACACGTATTCAATATGAAGAATTTTGCCTTCTTCCCACTTTAGCTACCAGATGGCAGGAGAGTAGAAGACAGTCTTCAGGGAATATCAGCAGCCCAGGAGAAAATACCCAAAGAACCATACCTAGGAACTTCCCAAAGAAATAGCCAGATTGTCCAACAGCTGTACTTCCCTGTGTGTTGAGTGTTACCGTCTTGCTTGAAGGCTGAGCAGCTTCCTGAGGCTTCAGCCAAGGTTCCAAAGCAAAGAGCTGCAGTCACAACTTATTTCAGATGCAGTGTTGTCAGCAAGGTGGCTGAGCTCACACAAAACTCTCCACAGCAGCTGCAGCTGAAATCAGAGCTGAGCCAAAGGATTGTTGATGTGGGAAACCAGAAGTGTCTTCTACAGACCATTTTTAGGAGGGGACTTCTGCCAATATTTTCCCTCTCTCCTTTGTTTCTCCCCAAAAGAAAAAGCTGGTTAATCCAACTGGGCATATATTGATCTTTACTGGGCCCATTTCACTAGTGGGCCAAGTTACTGTGTCCCCAAAACCTCGTCTGTATCTTCTCTCTTTAACAATCTGTTTAAATGCAGACATAGATGGTCCTCTCACTTCTTCATTACTCAGTTTAGTTCTTATAGACACCATGCTTTCCGTCTGCATGTGGCAGGGACATCAGACAAGGTCTGTCTAAGGAGACAGTCCTTTCTCTCCACTCCGGCTTCTTGCTCTTCCCCTGCTGAAGTTTACCAAATGGATCTGTAAAGCAAGTGAAGAAGTCTTTAATTTATTGGAGGGAGCAAAATCTTGGATCTTTGGTTTTAATGGATGGATAAAGGACAAAGCAGGATAAGGGGTCATCAGAATAAGATTGACAAATACAGCAGATGTTTATTTTAACCAATATGGAATAGGAAAGAAATTTTTAATGTTACTTTTAAAATCTAAAATGATATTGAAATAATGACAATGAAACAAGAGATTTTTTATAAGGAAAATTTGGGACATTAGATAAACATTGAGGCATCAGCTAGATCTAATAAAATTATCTAAAATACAACTCATAGAACAAAAGATGGAAATTATGAATGAAAAGTTAAGAGATCTGGGTGGTAGACTGAGAAGTTCCAGCACATGTCTATGGAGTTTCAAAAGGAGAAAATCAAGTGGGTGAGGGCCAGGAGAGGCAAAATGTGACCCAGCAAGACACTGTGGCTATCATTTTCCAAAATTGATCAAATCTCATTAAGTGCAATAAATTCCATACACTTTGATTGTATTTTAGTAAGGACAAAATAACAGATCTAAAAAGCAACCACAAAGGAAAGACACATTACCAACAAAGGAATAAAACTTAGACAGCCAATTTTATTCCAAAAAATAATGGAAGACAGAAACAAGTGTGATGATAGTAACTTCAAAGAGAGAAGATATTGGTCAACCTCGAATTCTACACGCAATAAAAAATTCTCTCAATAACAAGGGCAAATATAAACAAACAGAAACTGACAAAGTTTAACCTCGGTGGATACTAGTTTAGACATTATACTTTAAACAACACATTTTCATTATATCACTCATGGTATACTTAATGAGAGAGAGAAAGAAAGTCATACACAAATGAATGGGCTTGCTCTGTACAGCAATTCCACCTAAAGATTGCATAAAGAATGTGCTCTAAGAAGAAAATAGATGACTCCAGAAAGGTAGAGCTGAGGTAAGAGAGGGAATCATGAACCAGAAAAATGAATAAATTACACAAAAGCCAAACAAATATTCACAATGTAAACAATAAGAAGAAACACAAATTCAAGATAGACCCAATATCCTGAGCAACAAAACATATAACTTGAGTGGGTGATTAAAGTGTTTTAAATGTATTGTATTGTTCAGGAAGCAGATAAATGTACTGATATTCATTTTAGGCTCTTATAAGGTTAAACAGTGATATTAAAATTTCCAGGGTATTTTCTAAAAAAAAACCTAACAAACTAATTATTTGTTTAGTAAAGAGAAAATGAGTACAGAGAAAAGGTTAGAATTGGGTGAACCTTATTTCAAAACAAATTAAGAAAAGAGAACAAAAAAAATCAGTTTTAAAAATAGGTCAAGTATAAATGGCAAAATGAAATTTAATAAGTGAGTTCAAATATATTAATAATGACAATAAATGTAAATGAACTAAATCTCCAGGTAATAAACAAATATTAGGAGATTGAACATTATTAAAAGATTAGTAAACTTTTTAATCAAACCTTCAAACTGGTCTCATCTGAGTTTGCTTCAGACAAAGGGAAAAAATACAAAATTTAAAATCCTAGAAAGAAAGATATGGTAATTAGATCTTGCAAATTATTGAATCTACTCTTTTTAACTTTTGAGAAATTGACTAAATTTTGAACTAGAAAGTCCATTTGAAACAATTTCCTCAATCTCCACATTTTGTTTTGTTCTATGCAGTGTGGTTCCTATAAAACTCAAAATACCTCCAAGTTGGTCAGCTTGAGATAAACATGTTCCTGCGGCTGATGGTGTTTATTTATTTATTCATCCGCAGCATATTTGTGTACGTAGTCTCCAGACAAGTGGTTATTTCATCCAAAGCCACTTACTGTGTACAGTAATGTTAATATTATCAATTGGCTTAATTCCTGGGTTACACACATTTTATTTGACTGATGTTTTTTAAAGAAACTACTATCATGAGACTTCTGGTACATTGGCCCAGGGATTAGATGTGACAGTCAGAAGTAGATGGTCTAAACCCCAGGCATGCTCTCCTATACTCCATTACCATCGCTGGCACAACACACCTCCTAAGAGATTTGTGAACCAGTGTGAGTAGGAAGAGAATAACTTTAACTCTGCCTAGACTGAAACCTCACAACTAAGCAATAGGCAACTACTTGAGATTATTATCAAGGGGAAAAAAACAGAGTTGATGTAGAAGAAAGAGTGTGGAGGAAGGAGACAGTGCTGCAGGAATGGAAGGAAAGTGAAGGAAGCTAAGCCCAGCCTTGCTGAGGTTTCTGTGCCGGGAAACTTGGCCTTTCCTGCCTTTGTCCAAACCTGAAATACTTGAGAATGAGTTGACGTATTTTGTTCCACTTACCACAGCTGGTAAACAGACTCCAGAAATAAAGCAGATGCGGTGGCCAAAGGAGGGATGCAAGAATATATAAACATGCTGGTGGGAGGAGCAAAAGCAAGCTTCTGAGTCCTAGGGGAGCCCTCCCTGACCAGGGACCTGAGCAGAAATTGATGTTATGAATGTAGACTTGGAGATTGTTATTTCCCTAATAATAATTCTTGTTGTATGCACCTGAACCGGTGCCCCTATGGTATTCCTATATGCACATGGAAGGGGAGAGAACTCATGGTAACATGGAAATAACCATGTTATTTGAGGCCAAAACATCTCTGCTATAAGGGCTTAGCCTCAAAAAAGCTTAGGAGAAAGTGTGTCCTGACCAAAAAATATATATATACACATACACACATATATATAAAGTAAAAAAAAATGGGCAGAAGACCTAAATAGACATATCTCCAAAAAAGACACATAGAGGTGTCCCCTGACACCAGTCAGAATGACCATCATAAAAATTCTATAGATAATAAATGCTGGAGAAGATATGGAGGAAAAAAAGAAAGCCCCTACATGGCTGATGGGAATGTTAGTTGGTGCAACCACTTTGGGGAACAAACAGTAAGGAATTTCCTCAAAATACTAAAAATAGAGTTGCTGCATAATCCTGCAATCTCACTCCTGGGCATATATCTGGAGAAAATTCTAATTCAAAAAAATGCACACACCCCCAGTGTTCATAACAGCACTATTTGTAATAGCCAGAACATGGAAGCAATCTAAATGCCCATCAACAGATAAATAGTAAAGAAGATGTGGTGTGTGTGTGTGTGTGTGTGTGTGTGTGTGTGTATATATATATATATATATATAATGGAATATTACTCAGCCACAAAAAAGAATGGAATAATGTTGTTTGCAGCAACATGGATTGACCTAGAGATTATCAAATTAGGTTAGAAAGACAAAGACAACTATCATACCTCACTTATATATGGAGTCTAAAGAAATGATACAAATGAATTTATTTACAAAACAGGAATAGATTCACAGACATAGAAAACAGACCATGGTTACCAAAGGGGATAACAAGGAGGAGGGGACATAAATTAGAAATTTTGAATTAAAAGATGCACAATACTATATATAAAATAGGTAAACAACAAGGACCAACTGTATAGCACAAGGAACCGTACTCAATATCTTGTAATAAGTTATAATGGAAAATTGAAAAAGAATATAAATATAGATAAAATACAAATCACTTTGCTGTACACTTCAAACTAACACAACATTGAAATTAACTATACTTCAATCTCTTAAAAAAAATAGAGTCTAAGATAAAGCGCGTCGTGAATGATCACAGAGAGAAAAAATACCCAGGATATTCAGGGGCACTGGCATAAAGTAAAAGAGCCTCAAGCTTCAAAAATTACTGGGAGGGCCAAGGGTAGATCGGTAACACTTCAGGGACCAAGGCTGAGCACAGGCTAGACTGCAGTTAGAGTCGTGTCGAGCTCTGGCAAAGCTAGTGATGTTGCTATGAGTATCAAGCAATGGCTTATATATTAAGTAAAACCATCCTTCTGCTTTTGAGATTCCCATGGAGAGTGAACTGTGTGCATAACAAACTCTTGAAGTTGCGTTACCTAGAATTGGGTGGGAATACTTAGATGGTGGGTGTACTTTATCCATAGGTGGGTGATTACATAAAAGAATAGAAAATAATTTTCTGGCCAGTGCTGATAAGAGTCCTTTCATTCTCCATTGCAATTATCAGGAAAAGTCAGAGTGTTTTGTTCCTTATGCTCAAGGCACGGGCTGCAAACACTGCACTTAAAACGCATTGGCTCTTATCTCGCCAAAAGCGAGTGGTTTTCCCCTATTATTACTAACTCTCTCTTGGTATCGGGTCAAGTTCATAGACTCCACAGGGACTCATTTGAGACCTGTTGAGGGTTCAGATTGAACATTGTTAACTGGATGAATAAGTTCTCTGTAATAATGTCTCAGACTTTCATTGTTGAGACTGGAGATTCCAGGCTGCTTTGCTGCAGCTACTCCAAATCCTCATCTTTCCTCATCATTCAATAGAAAGCTGGGAGGGAAAGCACAGAACTGGATTGTTAGTCAAGGGAATGCTCAGGAGAGACCCATGAAAAGCCTCAGGAATTGGCACAGTCTTATCCCAGCAAAGGACCTGCTAACCTATGACAGAGTGACTTACTCCCAGACTGTACCTTAATGTCCTGGAGTAAAAGATTTTTAGAACTCCTGCAAAAGTCACTTCAACTCACAGTAATAACCACAGTCCTTTCACAGGACAATGAGACCACCTTAGTTAGATGCTATATTTAGCTAAGACCAGGGCTTCCCTGGTGGCTCAGATGGTAAAGAATCCGCCTGCAATTCGGGAGACCCAGGTTAGATCTCTGGGTTGGCAAGATCCCCTAGAGAAGGGAATAGCTACCCATTCCAATATTATGGCCTGGAGAATTTCCTGGACAAAGGAACCTGGCAGGCTACAGTTCATGGGGTCGCAAAGGGTCAGACACGACTGAGCGACTAGTAACACTATATGTCTACATGTGTGGTTTCTCAAAATGTCCTGTGCAATTAGCAGCAGCAGCACCTGAGAACTTCCAAGGCACATTCTTGGGCCTCACCCCAGACCTATTTATCAAGGATCTCTGAGGATGGGGTTCTGCAATTTGTGTTTTAACAAGCCTTCCATATGATTCTGATACACACCAAAGTGTGAGGAAATCTGATCTACAGGGGCCAATTTTAACTGGATTGACATGCCCAATCAGCTGGACCAAAACAGTGCTTGTGTGAAGAGTTTTGTTGTTGTTTAGTCACTAAGTCCTGTCTGACGTTTTTGTGACTTCACAGACTATAGGCTGCCAGGCTCCTTTGTCCATGGGATGTCCCAGGCAAGAATACTAGAATGGGTTGTCATTTCCCTTTCCAGGGGATCTTCCTGCCCCAGGGATCAAACCTGAGTCTCCTGCATTGGTAAGAGGATTGTTTACCATTGAGCCACCTAGGAAGCCCTACTGAAGAGTTTGCCAACTGTAAAATAAGTTTCTCAAAGGAACTTCCTATAGTGTTGGTAGAAATGTAAATTGGTACAGCCTCTATGAAACATAGCAGGGAGGTTCTTTAAAAACTAAAAATAGAGTTGCCATATGATCCTACAATCCCACTCCTGGGCATATATCTGGACAAAAAATACAATTCAAAAAGTTACATGCACTCCTGTGTTCATAACAGCACTATTTACAATATCCAAGGCATGGACCCAACCTAAATGTCCATTGACAGATGAATGGATAAAGAAGATGTGGTACATATATACAGTGGAATACTTCTCAGCCATGATAGTGTGATCACTCACCCAGAGCCAGACATCCTGGAGTGTAGAGTCAAGTGGGCCTTAGGAAGCATTACTATGAACAAAGCTACTGGAGATGATGGAATTCTGGATGAGCTATTTCAGATCCTAAATGATGATGCTGTTAAAGTCCTGCACTCAATATGTCAACAAATTTGGGAAACTCAGCAGCGGCCACAGGACTGGAAAAGGTCAGTTTTCATTCCAATCCCAAAGAAAGGCAATATCGAAGAATGCTCAAACTACTTACTGCAAAATTGCATTTATTTCACATTTTTGCAAAGTAACGCTTAAAATCCTTCAAGTTAGGCCTCAACAGTATGTGAACTGAGAACTTCCAGATTTACAAGCTGGATTTGGAAAAAGTAGAACAACCAGAGGTCAAATTGCCAACATCTATTGGATAATAGAAAAACTAAGGGGATTCCAGAAAAAAAAAATCTGCCTCATTGAATACACTAAAACCTTAGACGGTATAGATCACAGCAAACTGTGGAAAATTCTTTAAGTGGGAACACCAGGCCAACTTACCTGCCTCCTGAGAAACTTGTATGCAGGTCAAGAAGCAACAGTTAGAACTGGTTCCAAACTGGGAAACGAATATGCCAAAGCTGTATATTGTCACTCTGCTTATTTAACTCATATGCAGAGTACATCATGAGAAATGCTGGACTGGATGAAGCACAAGCTGGAATTAAGATTCCTGGGAAAAATATCAATAGCCTCAGATATGCAAATGACTCCACTCTAGTGGCAGAAAGTAAAGAACTANGACTGAACTGAACTGAACTGTGGCATTTCTCTCTTTGACTCTTGCCATGGACACCTCATGGTTTCCTTGTTTCCAGTCTTAACATTCATCTTATTAAAGCACTTCTTGTCATTGTCAGCATGACTGTTTTCCTAACTAGAGGAGAACATTTGAGAATAGTAACCTTGTTTACCTTCTTTGTATTCCAGGTACTTAGCAAAGTAACCAGAACATAGAAGTTACTCAGTAATGAAAATGAATCCAGAACACTAGCTACCAAGTAATAGCCACAAGTCTGAGACCATTCTATGAACTAACTTAATTCACCCTCACCAAATCCTGCAGGTAAATACTATCATTATCTCTCTATAACAGAAGAGGAAACTGGTGCATAAAGTAATTAAGTAATTATCAAATGTAGTCATCTAGGAAGGGATAGAAAAGAATGTGTCTCAGGTGCTTATTGAATAAACAAAAAACAATTTTATGAAAGGGTAGATGACTCAATGAAAGAGATCATTCTCTATGATTAGAGCCAAAGCCTTTGACTGTGTGGATCACAATAAACTGTGGAAAATTCTGAAAGAGATAGGAATATCAGACCACCTGACCTGCCTCTTGAGAAACCTATATGCAGGTCAGGAAGCAACAGTTGGAACTGGACATGGAACAACAGACTGGTTCCAAATAGGAAAAGGAGTATATCAAGGCTGTATATTGTCACCCTGCTTATTTAACTTATATGCAGAGTACATCATGAGAAACGCTGGACTGGAAGAAGCACAAGCTGGAATCAAGATTGCCGGGAGAAATATCAATAACCTCAGATATGCAGATGACACCACCGGCTGGGAGCCAGCTTGAGGAATCCCGCCTGTGGCAAAGGTCATGAGGAAGGAAGACTGACAAAATGCAAGGGTGTGATCAGGCTTCAGGGGTTTCCCCTGGAATTTCCTGAGCATCTATCCCCGAAAACCAGAGTCTGCCTGCTTTACTGTGTTATGCTTTCTACCTACTCTTCTGACATTGACAGGGGGCTGTCCCCGCCACACACCTTTTTCTGGAAAAAGTTAATTTAGAGCTTTTAGATAATAAATCTCCTGGGCATAATAAAAGTGTTTCAATCCAAAAGCCCCACTGATGGTTTTCTAACCTGCCTGCCAGACTCTTACAGCTGTGCATGTGATTGTTTTTGGCCTCCCAACTGCAAGAGGCACAGAAAGCTTAAAACATCCTAGGAATGTAGGGACTTCTGAGGAGTCAAAATCATTAGAATAAGACTGATTAAAGGTTTCCTTTGTTGAGCCAATACTTGCTGCCAATTTTTCATATCTTTTATTTGTAGATATAGTTGGTATATATAAAAAACAGGTAGTAGACCTGGCATTAGCAACATTAGATCTTTGAGTTAAGTACTTTCTTTGTTATAACCCACTGCACCTTTGTTCTACAGGAATGTAACTTTATTTAGTACTTTGAGGGTAATGCAGAGTAAAGAAAAAACACTTCTAAGTAAAAAGAGTTTTCCGGTTGATAGACATTTATCTAGGAAGAGAGCTATAAAAATGTTAACAGGTCTCTTGGCCAGAAGATAATGTAAACCACCTGAGGCCTTTTGTATATGGGAGGTATGCAAAAAGAAAGCCTGGTCTCAATGAGGGTCAGGACTGCTGCCCCTGCATAATGCTGCATATTCCATTGTTTCTTTATGTACAACTCGGGGTATATAAGCTGATTTTGAAAATAAAGTTGAGAGTCTTGCACCGATGCTGGGCTCCCCCATGTCATTCTTTTCTCCTCTTTTCTGGCTGAATTCCCATCTGGAACGTGGAGGCTCGCCAAGCCTACTTACTTACCCTGGCTTCTAAGATCCATGCAAGAGGGAGCCCAAGGTGGGGCAACCTCCGCTATTCAAGTGGACGCCAGTGCCCTAACGTAGATGGTGCAAACCTCTTGTCTCGAGGTTTTATTAGATTTCCGCATAAACCAAGATATTCAGCATCCTTTTCTCCACCAATATTTCCTACTACACTATCCGTTTCTAACCTCTCTATATATCTGTAGTTAAATAAGTTTTTTCAAAGACACCGACTCTGTCCCTGCTTCGAATTCCCTTGATCCACCACCTTTATGGCAGAAAGTGAAGAAGAATTAAAAAGCCTCTTGATGAAAGTGTAAGAGGAAAGTAAAAAAGCTAGCTTAAAGCTCAACAATCAGAAAACTAAGATCATGGCATCTGGTCCCATCACTTCATGGCAGATAGATGGGGAAACAGTGTCAGACACTTTATTTTTCTGGGCTCCAAAATTGCTGCAGATGGTGATTGCAGCCATGAAATTAAAAGACACTTACTCCTTGGAAGGAAACTTATGACCAACTTAGAGAGCATATTCAAAAGCATAGACATTACTTTGCCAAGAGAGGTCCGTCTAGTCAAGGCTATAGTTTACCAGTGGTCATGTATGGATGTGTATGGATGTGAGAGTTGGACTGTGAAGAAAGCTGAGCACCAAAGAATTGATGCTTTTGAACTGTGGTGTTGGAGAAGACTCTTGAGAGTCCCTTGGACTGCAAGGAGATCCAACCAGTCCATTATAAAGGAGATCAGTCCTGGGTGTTCTATGGAAGGACTGATGCTAAAGCTGAAACTCCAGTACTTTGGCCACCTCATGTGAAGATTTGACTCATTGGAAAAGATTCTGATGCTGGGGGGCAGGAGGAGAAGGGGACGACAGAAGATGAGATGGCTGGATGGCATCACCGACTCATGCACATGAGTTTGGGTAAACTCCAGGAGTTGGTGACGGACAAGAAGGCCTGGCATGCTGCAATTCATGTGCTCTCAAAGAGTTGGACATGACTGAATGACTGAACTGAGCTGAACTGAAGACCCTTATATTTGGGTTTGT
Organism: Raphicerus campestris; assembly: GCA_006410735.1. Classification (NCBI taxonomy): domain Eukaryota; kingdom Metazoa; phylum Chordata; class Mammalia; order Artiodactyla; family Bovidae; genus Raphicerus; species Raphicerus campestris. Next base: position 1,396,466 of record SJYW01050114.1, read on the forward strand.
TTGCAAAACTTGCTATCCTATGATACCAGAAAGGTTTCTGTAAAAACCCATGGGTCCCAAAATGCATTGTCTATCTTCTCACTAGACTGGATAGCTTGCCATCAGAACTCATGGTCCTATCTTGAAGCTTAGCTCTCTTAAATCATCAAGGCACTTTGAAAGAGGAATGTCTTTGCTCACCATCATTTGCTCCTGAGTGTGGATAAGTGAAGGCTAGTTTAGAAGGGGTTGGGATGGGAAGGAACATGAGGGTGGTGGTCTCCTGAGTGTAGTGGAAAAGAAGGAAGCCTTTAGAATTTAATGACCAGCAGCATCAGATTCTATGTCTGCATTCTTTATGAATTTTTATTGCTCCTTATTGGCTTTATGTTTATTTTGATTTCTTTTTAATAAAAAGGTCTATATTGCCAGAACTGGAAATGAAAGGTGATAACATGGAAATCTACTGCGTCCATAAACTTGCCAGGGATGGAGGAAATCTCAGAACACCAGAATTTATGAGACCAGACAAAGCCTGGCTACCCACCAGGAACTTTTCATTCTCATGCCTGGATGATAAATTACACCATAATTTTCAGGGGCCATTTGCTCTAGAAAAGCAAATTAACCCAGTAATTTTTAAATTACACCTCTGAGGTTTCACAAAAACACATCCAATCTGGTAACGTTTTGGTCCTCAGGCCTTAGCTGCCTGATTCTTCACTAACTGTACTAACTCCAGTTGTTATTATTTAATTCTGAAGGAAGTTACAATTATTTTTACAGGCTTGAAGCCCATGATGACAGAAAGCTGGAATTATGAATATTTTAACTCCTCTTACTGTTCTCATTTCTGTGTGCTCTACCTGTTGGTACTGAGTTCCTTAAACTAAGTTAATCCTTAAGATGTACATATTTTAAAGGTTTGGGATATTTGGTTTCATTATCTAACTTGTATTCCCCATGTGAAGGACAATTTACAGCTAGTATGGTTGTATGTTGTATGCTACTAACTGATGACTGTTGATAATGTAGTATTTGAATCAATACTACATGTTTTTCTTCTTTTAATTTTTTGGCCATGCTGCAGCAGCATGTGGGACCTCAGTCTCCTGCCTGGGGGTCAAACTGGTGCCCCCTGCTCTGGAAGCACGGAGTTATAACCACTGGACCACCAGGGAAATTGCAATGCTGTGTGTTTTTTTAATTCTTTCCAGTTTTTTTGAAATATAATTGGCATATAAAGTTGTAAGGTATTTAAAATGTATGTTGTACTGATTTGATATACATTATAAATTGTGAAAGGACTTCCTCCATCTAATTAACTAACAGATCCCTCACCTGACATATCATCTGTTTTACAGGGAGGTGAGGGATAGTGGTGAGACATTTAGGTTTTATTCTCTTAGCAAATTTCAATTGCACAGCACAATGCTGTCAACTACAGTCCCGCATTTACATCAGATCCTCAGACCTTATATCTTACAGCTGAAAGTTCATGGTAAGTCTGTGCTCTTCCACTGAGTTATCCATACTTCCCTGCCCTCCAGCCCCTGGCAGCCACTTTTGTACTCTCTGTTTCTCTGAGTCTGACTTTTTTTTCAGACTTCCTGTGTAAGTGACCCCACACCCTATCCGTCCTCCTTTGTCTGGCTTATTTCACTTAGCATAACGCCTTTAAGGTCTATCCTTGTTGTAACAAATGACAGAATTTCCTTCTTTCTCATGCCTGAATAATACTCCCTTGTGTGTGTGTGTGTGTGTGTGTGTGTGTGTACATCCTCTTTAACCATTCATCTGCTGATGAACACTTAAGTTGTTTCCATGTCTTGGCTATTGTGAATAACATTGCAATGAGCATGGGGGTGCAGCTATCTTTCTGATATTCTATTTTCATTCCTTGGGAAATATACCCAGAAGTGGTTTTGCTAGATTGTGTGGCAATTCTAGTTTTAATTTTTTGAGGAAACTCAATATTAATTACAGTTTTTTTAAAAAATATGAAAATGCTAAAATGTCCTTGACTCCTCAGCTTAGCTGGGCACCATCCTTCTAGTTAGACAGAGGTGAAAAAGGGTTTCCTCTGTGTGATTTTTTTTGTTCTCAAAGTCATTCGCTCACTCATCTGTCATTCTTCATTGATCAGATAAAAATTCATTGAGCACCAATTGTGTCCCAGAGTCTGTACCTGGGGAGAGAAGAAAGACCTGTCCTCGCCTCACACTTGAGTGTGTTTTGCAGAGCAGGCCACAGGCATCAGGCAATGCAAGGCTGAGATGGTAAGCAGAGCGCTCTGTGGAAGGCAAAGGTTCCCAGTGGCCCGGACCAGGTCTCTCCTCACCTTGCCCCTCTCCTTCCTCTCCCTGACCCCACAAGGCGTTCCCTCCCTCTCAGTGCCAGCCTCAATCCGTCTTCAACCAGGTAAGCATCTTCAGCATGGCCACCCACTGCCATGTGCAGCTTCCCCCATTTCACAACCCTTGTAGAAAGAAAGCTGCTTTTTCCTCCGTGCATGTGTGAATCCAGGAAACACTCTAATTAGCACTTCTTGAGTCATGTGTCCATTTTTTGGGCCCACTGCTGTCGCCAGAGCAACTATTTTTGGCTTGCCCAGTGCTGTATTATTATCCGTGTGAAGGTGGGTGAGGTAATACGGCTGTGAATTCTTAAGAACCATGCGGAATGAAGAACATAAATTTCACCGTACCCTTTAATCGCTTCTGAGTACTTACCATGACTCATAACATATTGCTGTGTCTTGGTTGCCTGTTAATTGCCAATTCCTCTAAAACTTAACATTCATGAGAGCAGAAAATGTGGGAAATACTGATACTAATACCTACCCCTCCTTACTCTGCTTGAATCCTGTCGATCCATATATCCCTAGCACCTAGGATTCAGTAGGCATTTAAAACATATTTCATAATTGAATGAATACCTGATACGACTGATTTACTCCACTTATAGGGAACAGTTTTCTTTTTCATCCTGAAATTTTCTGTTTTAATTCTGCTGGAAGCTTCACATCTTTTTGGACTAAGGTGTTAGAGTGTGGTAGATGAAAGCATTTAGGAGAGAATAGGGTTGTATTGTAGATTCGGGCAGACTGAATTTGAACCTGAGTTCTGTCACTTCCTACCTGAGTGTCTGATTCCTCTCCCAATAGGTAATGTCTACTTTGCACAGCTCATTTGGTAATTAACTAAGGTAATGATGCAAGTGTTTATAATTGTTCCATCACGGTTTTAAGACATGTCTCTAAACTCTTTGTCACTCTTCCTTTCATGAAGTGGAGACTAATCCCCCTCCCTGAGGATGGGCTGATCCTCTCATAACTTTCCACAGATGACCAGGATGTGGTGGAAGTGTCAGGCTCTGCATGCTCTTTCAGGCACACAGCTTTGAAGCCCTGAGCTTCAAAGAGAAGCTGAGAAGTCTGAGAAGTCTGCCCACCCCAAGCGGCCGTGTTGGAGAGACGGAGAGAGAGAGAGAGATCCATGCACTCAGCCCACAGCTGTATTCTTCTGGCCCAGACTCCGGTGTGTGAGTGAAGGAGTTTGCAAGTTGATCCCACCCTGTCTGCAGCTGACCACCCCGGTGTGTGAGTGAAGGAGTTTGCAAGTTGGTTCCACCCTGTCTGCAGCCTGACCACCCAACCACCATAAGCCTGCAACTCTCTGCAAGGCTACAGTCAGAACAGCCCAGCTGAGCCCAGTCAGCCTCTGGAACCAGGGGAGATAACGATCGATCATAAGCAGTTGTTGTTTTACGAATGGAAAGTTGAGTCAGTTGGATACAGAGCAATTTAAAATCAGAAGAGTGGCTGACATCGTAGCTGGTCAGTAAATGGCAACTCTGAAGTATAAATCGTAAACCACATGCTACCATCTCGGAACAGAACATGCAGTAGGTACCAAGCAAAGCAGGCAAATATTAGTTTAGCTGTCTTTGGGAGTAATTTCCCAACTGTTGTAAATAAACAAAACTTTGACTTCGCACTCTGCATATTTGATTTATGCAGGTCTGTGACTGTGTATTCCAGTGGTTAAGGCCACCAGTTATGGACATAGACCACAGGTTTCAAAACATACTCTGCTATTTCCTAAGTGCAAGACCCCAGATAAGCTGCTTGTCTTCTGTAATATCAATTTTCTCACTAAACAAGACTTCTCAAAGTATTTCTGTAATAAGCATGAAGTTGAATAATTCACATAAACTTAGCCCACTGCTTGGAAAACACTGCCTGGTAAATGTTAGCTATTAGTATCCTGGGAATCTACAATCAAGCAAATGCAAGCCCTGGGCCAAATGGCCACAGATTCCTGAACCATGAGCTGTGTGCACCTAGTGGAGAGATATAGAGGCCCACCCACTCCTGCCCCCATTAATTCCAAACTGTCAACTAGGGATGCCAGTTCACAAATAAAATATGTGCTTGATAAGATGGCCTGCAGATGCCATCTGAGGATACCTAAATTACCCTAAGGTAACAATTAACACCCTTACAGCTTGTTTTTGTTGTTTTTTATTGGATAATATTGTTGTTGCCCACACTGGCATTCTCAGTGTCACGTTCTTCCGGCTGTGAATTTTCTCCCTGCACTTTATAAACACTTTGAGAATTACATGAAACTGTTCATTTTCCTGGAACAAAATATATGTCCATGGCGAAATTCTTTCATTTAAGGTAGTGAAACCAGAGCCATAGAACAATAAGTTTTAGACTTCTGCCCTGTGAAAATAGATAATAAAGCTTGTCTTACTCAAGTGATGCTTCAGATCAAGGCCAAAAGTGGCCAGAAGTGGCCTTCTTTTATGTGTTGTTCTTAAGTTTCCCTATACATTTGTGGAGCACACAAATATCAATATGGTGATTCTTGAATGTGCCCTCGGTGTTTTGATCCCGTGGCTATACTCAGATATTTGGTAATGTTATAGATTCATATCACTAAGTAGAATCTGTTTTTAAGTGACTTTTCTCAATGTTCAAGGTTTGCTTCTTACTATATGGCTCAAGCTCAAGTTTTATTCCTCTTGTAAGACAAAAACAATACTGCTGTTGAAAACTGACAAAACAGATGAATAAAGGCAGTGACTCAACAAAAGAAAGACCCAGGAGCGCCCTTCTCTCAACCTTTCCTTCCCTAATTCTTCTTATGATTTTGAAAAAAAAAAAAAAGCTTGTCTCCCTGTCTTGCTGCCTCTTTCGCTTCTTAGTGAACCAAGTGGAAACAGTGCCTTCTTTGCAGGGAGTGGATAAACATTGATTGTTGTTGAGTCACTACGTGGTGTCCAACTCCTTGAGACCCCATGGACTGCACCTTGCCAGGCTTCCCTGTCCTTCACTATGTCCCAGAGTATGCTCAAATTCATGTCCATTGAGTCAATGATGTTATCTAACCATCTCATCCTCTGCTGCCTCTTTCTCTTTTATGCCTTCAATCTTTCCCACCATCAGGGGCTTTTCCAATGAGTTGGTTCATTCCATCAGGTGGCCGAAGTATTGGAACTTCAGCATCAGTCCTCCCAGTGAATATTCAGGGTTGATTTCTTTTAGTATTGATTGGTTTGATTTCCTTGCCATCCAAGGGATTCTCAAGAGTCTTCAGTACCACAATTCAAAAGCATCAGTTCTTCAGCATTCAGCCTTTTTTATGGTCCAACTCTCACATCCGTACATGACTACTAGAAAAACCATAGCTTTGATTATATAGATCTTTGTCAGCAAAGTAATGTCTTCGCTTTTTAATATACTGCCTAGGTTTGTCATAGCTTTCCTTCCAAGGAGCAAGTGTCTTTTAATGTCATGGCTGCAGTTAACATCTGTAGTGATTTCAGAACCCAAGAAATTAAATCTGTCACTATTTCCACTTTTTTCCCCTTCTATTTACCATGGAGTGATGGGACTGGATGCCATGATCTTCATTTTTTGAATGCTGAGTTTCAAGCCAGCCTTTTCACTCTCCTCTTGCACCTTCATAAAGAGGCTCTTTAGTCCCTGTTCACTTTCTGCCATTAAAGTGGTATCATTTTCACATCTGAGGTTGTTGATATTTCTCCCAGCAATCTTGATTCCAGCTTGTGAATCATTCAGCCTGGCATTTTGCATAATATACTCTGCATATAAGTTGAATAAGTAGAGTGACAATATACAGCCTTGACATACTCCTTTCCCAATTTTGAACCAGTCTGTTCTCGGTCTGGTTCTAGCTGTTGCTTCTTGCCCAGCATGCAGGTTTCTTAGGGGACAGGTAAGGTTCTCTGGTATTCTCATCTCTTTAAGAATTTTCCACAGTTTGTTGTGATCTAAACAGTCAAAGACTTTAGTGTAGTCAATGAAGCAGAAATAGATATTTTTCTGGAATTCTCTTGCTTTCTCTATAATCTAACAAATGTCAGCAATTTAATCTCTGGTTCCTTTGCCTTTTCCAAATGCAGCTTGCACATCTAGAAGTTCTCGGTTCACGAACTGCTGAAGCCTAGCTTGAAAGCTTTTGACCATTGCCTTGGCAGTGTGTGAAATGAGTGCAATTGTACAGTAGTTTGAACATTCTTTGGCACTGTCCTTCTTTGGAATTAGAATGTACTGATATCCTGGGATGGAAGCTTTAGGATGGTGGGTGCTTTTACAGTCATTTTACAGGCAGTGCACATGGACATATGGCATGTCCCTCATGGCAGGAGCCATGTTTCATCTATGACAGGATACAGAAGAGGTGGCTTTATGTGCTCCTCTTTCAGGAGACAGCTTTTTGAGTTCTTGTCAATGGTTGATATATAAAATTTAAAAACAATACTGGTGGCTCAGTAGTAAGGAATCTGCCTGGCAATGCAGGAGATGCAGGTTCCATTCCTGGATCAGGAAGCTCACTTGGAGGAGGAAATGGCAACATACTCTACCATTCTTGCCTGAAGAATTCCATGGACAGAGACAGGCGGGCTATAGTCCATGGGGTCGAAAAGACACACCACTAAAAAAATTCCAGTAATGTGCTTTTAATTTGTTTCAGTTGTAAAAGTGGGTGTTCTACTTTGCAATCAACAAAAGACCACATTAATAGTAAAACTACTGAGAGCATTTGGTGAATCATTAAAGAATGTTTTTTGAAGTTTTAGCAAAGGTTATCAAAAGCAACTGCATCTTTGTTTTCTGTTGCAAAATACTTATACTGTTGAAAACTAAGACACGTTGTGACCGTGCAATTCATCAGAGCTGAAATCTCTCTCAGAAACCCCCATAGGTGTAAAAGTACAGGCTTTCCCACCCATGCAGAGTAAGCGTTCATTTAACCTGGCTACGGTCTACCTGAGATTAACATAACCATCATAAATTAATGTTATTCCCTTTGACAGTGGGGTTTAAGGAGATCCCTTAACCTCTTAAAGGCACTAAGACATCATCTAGCTTTTGTACTGTTTGATAATTTAAGCATAAAGCACCAAGCAGTGCAGCTACTGAATAATGCTCATAGAATTATGTATTTTCATGCATCCTCTGTATTTCTCCATCCTGAAGGACATTTTGGACATCTTGTATTTTAGCTCAGTGATGTACTAGGCAGAGCAACACACTGTGTGATCTTGTGTCAATCTACACAACTCACTAAAAAGAAATAAGGAAATTTCAAGAAAGTGAAAGAAAATCATGACCTATAAGTGTGTTTCATGGGCTGAATTCCGCTGTAAGAATATTAAAGTGTGATTTCATTTTCTTATTCAGTATTATTACAAATAAAAAAATCATGGGTAGAAGCACAAAATTGTGAAGGGTAAGTGGGAAAGCAAATTTTAGTTTGAAAAAAATACCATCAGAACAAAATTGAAAAGTGTTTTGAAGAGAGATGTAGTTATCTTTATGTAATACTGAAAGGTACCTGGAAATGGTGACATGACTGTTTTCATTTTCTGCAAAGAATACTGTCTCAAAATAAAGTCCTAGGTGCCCCAATACTAGTCTAACTAGATCCTGTTACTGTAGAAGTTTCTGACNAGATGTAGTTATCTTTATGTAATACTGAAAGGTACCTGGAAATGGTGACATGACTGTTTTCATTTTCTGCAAAGAATACTGTCTCAAAATAAAGTCCTAGGTGCCCCAATACTAGTCTAACTAGATCCTGTTACTGTAGAAGTTTCTGACCATGACTTCAGGGTTACCCTCAGGTATTATTCATGATTTAACTGTATATAAAAATAAACTGTGGAAAATTCTGAAAGAGAAGGGAACACCAGACCACCTGACCCGCCTCTGGAGAAACCTATATGCAGGTCAGGAAGCAACAGGTAGAACTGGACATAGAACAACAGACTGGTTCAAAATNTTGCTTTTATGGAGGGTGATCACTTAGAGTTGAACTATCTAATACAGTAGTCACTGATTACTTGTGGCTATTAAAATTTAAATTAGTCAAAATTAAGAAGATTTAAGACTGATGCTGAAGCTCCAATATTTTGGCTACCTGATGTGAACAGCCAACTCATTAGAAAATATTCTGATGCTGGGAAAGATAGAAGGCAGAAAGAAAAGGGGACAACAGAGGATGAGATGGTTGGGTGGCATCACTGACTCAATGGACAAGAATTTGAGCAAGCTNATATTCTGATGCTGGGAAAGATAGAAGGCAGAAAGAAAAGGGGACAACAGAGGATGAGATGGTTGGGTGGCATCACTGACTCAATGGACAAGAATTTGAGCAAGCTCTGGGAGATGGTAAAGGAGAGGGAAGGCTGGCATGCTACAGTCCATGGGGTTGCAGAGTCGAACATGCCTGAGTGACCAAACAACAAGAAGACTAAAAGATTCAGAGTTTTGATCACACCAGCCACACTTCAAATACTCACTACTCTCATGTAGCTGGTGGCTTTCAGGCTGGAAAGGCCAGATGGCACCCCACTCCAGTATTCTTGCCTGGAAAATCCCATGGACGGAGGAGCCTGGTAGGCTGCGGTCCATGGGGTCACTAAGAGTCGGACATGACTGAGCAACTTCACTTTGAGTTTTCACTTTCATGCATTGGAGAAGGAAATGGCAACCCACTCCAGTATTCTTGCCTGGAGAATCCCAGGGACAGGGGAGCCTGGTGGGCTGGCGTCTATGGGGTTGCACAGAGTCGGACATGACTGAAGCAACTTAGCAGCAGCAGCAGCAGCATCACAGGCTGATAGAGACTTTGTCTCTTGGCAGATAATCTAGGGCTTGTGGACTCAAATTTCTGCATTTACAGGAGAGGAAACGGTGCTGTGACTAAGCACTTCCAGCACTAAACCCAATTCTGATTCCTCAGGCCAATGTGCAGATAAGCACAACATGCGTGCAAGTCTCCTCTGCTGACACATAAAAATACGAAGCAAAACCCCCCAAATCCCTGCCTTTATTTACCTTCAGCTATGAATATATTCAATTACAAAGACAGAAAGACGGACTGTTGAGGGCACATTTGTCTCTTTCTTCCTGCTGTTGCCTGAATCCGTTTCCTACTTGGTAGGCATTTCCTCCTTCACGAGACCCAGTGAAACATAGCTTTTTAGAAGCCAAAAGAGTCCAGATGGATATTTTTCCCTCCTTTATCAGGACGCTGGGCAGTTGGTTTGGTAAATCGTATGCTTGTATCCAGGACCTTTAAGACACAAACAGATCAAGGCTTGTATCCAGGACCTTTAAGACACAAACAGATACAAGGCAGTTCCTTACATGGGCTTTCCAGGTGGCACTCACGGTAAAGAACCCGCCTTTCAATGCCGGAGACATAAGAAACGCTATTGTGACCCCTGGGTCGGGAAGATCCCATGGAGGAGGGCATGGTCACCCACTCCAGTGTTCTTGCCTGCAGAATCCCGTGGACAGAGGAGCTTGGTGGGCTGCAGTCCACAGGGTCACCCAGAATTGGACATGACTGAAGTGACTTGGCATCCAGCACCTTGCATTCCTTCAGGCCCTATAACTACAGTGCGGTAGAGTCATCCTCCACCTGGGATTCATATTGTTCCTATTCATCTTCAAATCCCAAATACCTGTCCTTCCCCTACTCTATGTAAGATACCTACTATTCCTAATATTTTTGGCTCAGAGTTCATTTCTTGCAGCTAAAAACCCTAATTCAAATACACCATGTAAATTAAACTTCATCTGATTTTTAAGTGAATGTTTCCTGGTATTTGGGTTCATAAGGAACTTTGAAAACCTGGCCATCTTTCTGGTATCCATGGAAGCTATTACTCATAGTGAACAGTAGACATAGGAAAAAAACTGCTCGGATACTCGAGCTTCTCATACCTTTAGAAGAATTAGCTGATTCAACTGGTTGTGTATTCAGTGATTAAGAAAAGCAAAATGCAACCATTTCCAGATTTCTGGGTCATTGGAGCTTTGAAGACCCCTTTGGGGAAATAGGTGGAAAGCTGAGGCTTAAAAGGCTCTGATGCTTCAGCAGTTCTGGTGATAAATACTTGTGACCTGAAGAAAGTAAGGCATCAATGCTGTCAGTCATTCTCATCTACTCAGGAAATGTTTCCAAAGGGAAAGTGAAGTGAGCAATGCTGCGGTAGTAGGAGAACTTACCAAGTTTGAGAGTATCCACAGGGCAAAACTGTTCATGAGTACTTAGGAATAAAATAGTCTCATATGTGAATTCACTATATTTAATTTCCATTCCCCAAATGATTGGGCACTAATTTTTTTTCTAAAATGAAAGAGTCTGTAAAAACCACATTGACCTAATTGATATTTATCACCAACTTACCCAATAAATGCAAAATGCATTTTTTTTTCAAATGCAAGATATAGGTCCATCGATATAGACTAAATGCTAGGAATTTAAAAAAAAAAACTCTATAAATTTCAACTGATTCAAAATCCTACAGAATATGTTCTATGGCCAAAATGGAATTAGATTAATAATATAAGATAGCTAGAAAAATATCAAATATTTGGAAATGCAAATAAATAATTCATAAAGATCACTCTTAGGTCAAAGAAAAATCACAATGGATGTTAGAAAAGATTTCTAACTGAATATTAAAAGCAAAAAGGAATTCACGTGGAGGAATCTTTTAACATTATACTCTAAGATAAGAACAATAATGGAAAACCCATCTAAAGTTTGTATAGCATTTTACAAGTTACATATGTTCTGACATTTCACCTTCACAACCCCTACAGAAAACATGTCCATATACACGGGCAGGACATCTAACATTGCCATACTTCCATGGCATCATAAAGAGGCCTGTGGTCTGCTGGCTGACTCATGGAGGGCTCACCTTGGCCCCTTGCTTAGCTTCCAGCCTGGTCTCATGATCTCCCCTTACCAGCTTCCACTGTCTGCATTTGAGCAGATTCTGTTGCTTCCCTCTCAAAATATCATAACATTCACGAACACTTCTACATGGACTCACGTGTCTACCAATTTGCTGGATAGTTTGAAACAAGGTTATCTGGATTTAACTTCAAAACTCAGGAATGGGCCAGCCCACATCAAAGGTCACCCACGGCTCATGGCTTTCATGTTGGACAAAACAGAAGCAGAACTTTTCCATCAACACACAAAATTGACTTTGAATGCAGTCAATGACCAATGTTCTTCAATAACTGGTAGCTCTTGCTATTTGAACAGATTTGGTACTGAAAAACTTCATTCCATTTTAAATAGTGACCACATCTCCACTGAAAGCACAGAAAAAAGTGTTCAATATTGATATAAGCCTGAGAAATGAAAAATTGTGAAAATTAATGTATTTCATATATTTTTTTAAAACTTAGGCTAAATGATAGTTTTGTAATAGTTTTAGCCCAGACAATGAATAAATCAAATGCTAACTTTAGTATATATGTAGTTATAAAGATACGTAGTGTATATGTAGTAAATGTAGTGTATATGCAGTTATAAAGTTATGAGGGGCTTCCCTGACAGCTCAGTTGGTAAAGAATCCACCTGTAATGCAGGAGACCCTGGTTCAATTCCTGGGCCAGGAAGATCCTCTGGAGAAGGGAAAGGCTACCAACTCTGGTACTCTGGCCTGGAGAATTCCATGAACTGTTTAGTCCATGGAGTCACAAAGAGTTGGACACAACTGAGTGACTTTCACTTTCACTTTCATGGGTGATTCACCATTCAAATCACATTTGACTCTTATAGCTTGATTATAAAAAATTTTTTTTTTAATTGGGGGCTTTACTGAACTTTTGATATTTAAATTGTTACCCTCTAAAGTACATATTTGTTCAAAATCATGTTCTCATTTCTCTTCTTCACTTGCTAATCCTGTGAACTCTTATTTATGAGATTTGGGTAGGAGGTCAAAAATTCATCAACATCACATTTATTGACATCATAAAATTTGGCATTTTTTGCAAGATTTTAAATTTCCTTTGGCAACTGTTTGTAATCTATTTACATAATATTATTGTAATAATATTGTATATTATTGTATACTGAGAGTACTGTAATAATACTCTCAATCACAGGGTTGAAAGTAGATGATAATGTGAAGCCAGGAGAAATGTTTGATTCAGAATTAATTTTTTACATAGTCAAAGGCTCTTGTCTAACTGCAAGGGGGGGAGTCATATTCAGAACACAAGGATCTCTCACTGCTCCTTCCTGCAACTACTGCAATACAAAACATTCAAGAAAAATAAATATGTGATTTAGTTAAGCTTTATATTATTGAATGAGTGTCATTCAGGAGTCATGCGTATTATGGCCAAGGCTGCCTGGGCTCACCGGTCTGTGCACTCTTCTCTTCCTCCTGGCACACTGCTCCCTCCAGCCCCCTAGCAGTCGCTGGATCTGTGTGAGCAGCTCTCACCAGTGGAACACGAGCAGAGTAACAGGAGTCCCTTCTGGGCTGAGGCAGAGAAGAACTGATAGATACCGCTGCGTTGTCTTGCTTCCCTCATCTGACAGCCAAGTGCAAAGGATCCAGGAGAGGTTTCCAGTACCCTAGGGAATGGTGGCTCTCTGCCTCAAGAAATAAACCTCTTTAGGTTAAGATACTGAGACTTTAGGGGTTTTAAATTATAGCTATTAGTCTACCGTGAATAATACCCAGGGTGAGACAGTACACCCAACTGATATATCTTTAAGGGATTTATGTCACATGGACTACATCTGTCCTGGTATTTGGCAGATTTTGAACAGTTACAGTGGTTCATTTTTCAAGAATGTATTGAGTATTTACTCTATGTTTAGCAGTACATGGAATGTGACAAGGGGGATCTAGAGAGGAGAAATTCAAAGAGAAAGATAGATATTGAATTCACCTTCACACCAGCTCACATACTATCATTCCTTTCCTAGTTCATTGTTATCAGTCACTCACTACTTTTCTTGAGATCATAATGGCCTAACTTTAACCCAACCTTTTGGAATATATACATATATAATTGTTATATATATAATAATATTATTATATATGATATATGTTATTGTTATGTAATATATATGTTATATGTTAACATTACAATATATGTTATACATATTATTTTAATATATGTACTTTTTTAGATTATTTTCCATTATAGGTTATCAAAAGATATTGAATATAGTCCCCTGAGCTACACAGTAGGTCCTTGTTGACTATCTATTTTATATATAATAGTATGTATCTGTTAATCCCAAACTCCTAATTTATCCCTCTCCCTCACTCACCTTTGCTGCTGCTGCTAAGTTGCTTCAGTCATGTCCGACTCTGTGAGACCCCGTAGATGGCAGCCCACCAGACTCTGCTGTCCCTGGGTTTCTCCAGGCAAGAACACTGGAGTGGGTTGCCATTTCCTTCTCCAATGCATGAAAGTGAAAAGTCAAAGTGAATTCACTCAGTCATGTCCGACTCTTAGTGACTCAACGGACTGCAGCCCACCAGGCTCCTCTGTCCATGGAATTTTTCAGGCAAGAGTACTGGAATGGGATGTCATTGCCTTCTCCGCACTCACCCTCAGTAATTATAAATTTGTTTTCTATGTCAGTTAGTGTATTTCTGTTTTGTAAGCGGTGAAGAATCTGCCTGTCACCACAGGAGATGTGGATTCAATCCCTGAGTCAGGAAGACCCTCTGGAGAAGGAAATGGCAACCCCCTCCAGTGTTCTTGCCTGGGAAATTCCATGGACAGAGGAGCCTGGTGGGCTATGGTCCATAGGGTCACAAAAGAGTCAGACATGACTTAGAAAACAACAAAAACAAGTCCACCCTTTAAATCACACCACAGTGATGTCTCCATGGTGTCATATGATCACATAATCCTCAATTTAAAGTCACTCGGATGCCTCCTCCCTTTGCTTCTATTTTCATCTTTAAAAGTTTTTTTATTTCTCTTATGAAATCTATTTTTATTTAAACTCTTTATTTTATATTGGAATATTACCTATAATGATATTGTAATAATTTCAAGTGTACAGCAGAGGAACCTGATCATACATATACATGTATCCATTCTCCTCCAAACTCCTCTCCCATCCCAGCTGCCACATGACTGTTACAAGGATTCCTTGTGCTATAGAGAAGGTCCTTGTTGGTCATCCATTTGGAACAGAGTAGCTGTACAATCCCAAACTCCCTAATTATCCCTTCCCTGCCACACATCCCCTCTGGTAACCATAAGTTTGTTCTCTAAATCTATGAGCCAGTTTCTGTTTTGTAAATAAGTTCATTTGTATTATTTCCTTTTAGTTTCCTCATGTATGCCTTCC
>SJYW01050114.1:1411379-1446155 GCA_006410735.1 Raphicerus campestris
ACACCATGGAGACATCACTGTGGTGTCATATGATCACATAATCCTCAATTTAAAGTCACTCAGATGCCTCCTCCCTTTGCTTCTATTTTCATCTTTAAAAGTTTTTTTATTTCTCTTATGAAATCTATTTTTATTTAAACTCTTTATTTTATATTGGAATATTACCTATAATGATATTGTAATAATTTCAAGTGTACAGCAGAGGAACCTGATCATACATATACATGTATCCATTCTCCTCCAAACTCCTCTCCCATCCCAGCTGCCACATGACTGTTACAAGGATTCCTTGTGCTATAGAGAAGGTCCTTGTTGGTCATCCATTTGGAACAGAGTAGCTGTACAATCCCAAACTCCCTAATTATCCCTTCCCTGCCACACATCCCCTCTGGTAACCATAAGTTTGTTCTCTAAATCTATGAGCCAGTTTCTGTTTTGTAAATAAGTTCATTTGTATTATTTCCTTTTAGTTTCCTCATGTATGCCTCCCTTTACTTATGAAATAAAGTCAAAATCTTTATCACAGTTTACAAAGGCCTCCCTTCATGATCCAGCCTCTGCTTGCCTTTTGTTGTTCAGTCACTAAGTTGTGTCTGATTCTATGTGACTTCATGGACTGCAGCATGCCAGGCTCCTCTGTCCTTCACTATCTCCTGGAGTTTGCTAAAATTCATGTCCATTGAGTCAATAATGCTATCTAACCTAATTCTTCAAACTACAGCACAATGGCACTCATCTCACATGCTAGTAAAGCAATGCTCAAAATTCTCCAAACCAAGGCTTCAACAGTAAGTGAACTGTGAACTTCCAGATGTTCAAGCTGGATTTAGAAAAGGCAGAAGAACCAGAGAACAAACTGCCAGTATATGCTGTGTCATGGAAAAAGCAAGAGAGTTCCAAAATAAATCTACTTCTGCTTTGTTGACTACACTGAAACCTTTGACTGTGTGGATCACAACAAACTGTGGAAAATTCTTAAAGAGATGAGAATACAAGACCACCTGACCTGCCTCCTGAGAAATCTGTATGCAGGTCAAGAAGCAACAGTTAAAACCAAACATGGAACAACAGACTGGTTCCAAATTGGGAAAGGAGTACGTCAAGGCTGTATATTGTCATCCTGTTTATTTAACTTATATGCAGAGTATATCATGTGAAATGCTAGGCTTGATGAAACACAAGCTGGAATCAAGTTTGCCAGGAGAATTACCAATAACCTTAGATATGTAGAAGACACCACCCTTATGGCAGAAAGTGAAGAGGAACTAAAGAGCCTCTTGATGAAGGTGAAAGAGGAGAGTGAAAAAACTGGCTTAAAACTCAACATTCAAAAAGCAAAGCATTGAAACCCCAATACTTTGGCCACCTGATACAAAGAACTGGCTCATTGGAAAAGACCCTGATACTGGGAAAGATTGAAGGTGGGAGGAGAAGGGGACAACAGAGGATGAGATGGTTGGATGGAATCACTGGCTCAATGGACATGAGACTGAGCAAGCTCTGGGAGTTGGTGATGGACAGGGAAGCCTGGCATGCTGCAGTCTATGGGGTCACAAAGGGTCAGACACTACTGAGTGACTGAACTGAACTGAACCACCTTATCCTCTGTCATGCCCTCCTCCTTTTCTCTCAGTCTTTCCCGGCATCAGAGTCTTTTCTCTTCGCATCAAGTGGGCAAAGTATTGGAGCTTCAGCTTCAGCATCAGTCCTTCCAATGAAAATCAGTGTTTATTTCCTTTAGGACTGATTAGTTTGATCTCCTTGCAGTAAAAGGACTCTCAACAGTCTTTTTCAGCATAACAATTCAAAAGCCTCAGTTCTTTGGTGTTCAACTTTCTTTATGGTCCAACTCTCACATCCATACACGACTACTGGGAAAACTAAAGCTATGGAGACCTATGCAGACGTTTGTCTGCAAAGCAATGTCTCTGCTTTTCAGTACTCTGTCTGGATTTACTGTTTGTCTATCCAGTATCATTTCTTGTGATTCTCCTGCCCCTTCTCTCTATGCTCCGGCTGGATCAGGGGCTACTTGAAGTTCTTGCGCAAACCATGCTCTTGGAAACCATTATGTCTTTGCCTCTTCTGTCCGCCCTATCCAAATGCTTCTCCCTCTCATTTCCCAGAGCAGAGCAGTTCTTTCAGGTCTCAGCTGCGTATCGTCTGTGTTAGGAATCTCTCCCTTGTGTCCTGTTACATATTGTACCTTTCACTCACCCTGAAGGGTACCACATCATGTTTCCTTAGTCTATCATACTTGTGCGTATCACCTACAATTTGATAACTCTTTTAAAATGGTGTGATTGCCTACTCTTTACCCTTATAGTCTCATGATATAGCAGCATAGTCTTGTCATGGACAACATGTTTAATAAATAATTGTTGAATGAATAAATGATTGAATGGAATCAGCATTATATACAATAGACACATGCAATAGAGTTCAATACAAAGTGATTATACAGTGACATTCTCAATTAAATGAAGTTAGCTTCCAACTTGTATTCTATGAAGAATGTATACAATAGGCAAAAAAAAAAAGTCTTTGTAGTTGTAATAAAGTTAAGCAATTTGAGATTGGAAGATTACTTTGAGGTAGATCTTACATTCTCAAGAATCTTCATTTACAAGAGGCAGCAGAAGGAGATTAGCCACATCTAGAGAAGGTAAAATGAGGAAAGAGCAGAGGGAGATTTGAAGATGCTGTCCTTGAAGATTGGAGTGATGTAGCCACAAATCAAGGTATGCAAGCAGCTACCAGCTGATGGAGAGGCAAGGGATAGATTCTCCCTGAGAGCCTCCAGTGGGAGGGCAACCCTACAAACACTCTAATTCCTGTCCAGCAGTACTAATTAAAGAATTCTGTCCTCCTAAACTTGGGGGAGGGGGTGTGGATACACTGTGGGCCACCACACTTGTATAATTTGTTACAGCAGCCACAGGAAAAAGCCAAGGTTTATGCTCTCTCAGTTATTAGCAAAACATTAAAAAAGAGGTGGCATTTGAACTTGACCTTGAGGTAACTGGTTTTAGTGAGTTTAGATGTTAAAGGTTCACTCCAGGCAGAGACGGATAGCTTTTACATCAGCAAAAGTTTACAATTTTGAAGGAGGATAATAAGGATATAAATCATAGGAATGCTAGTTGCTGTAACAAATAAACCTAATATTACAATGGCTCAAGATGATAAAGATTTATTTCTCTCCCACAACATCTAATGCAGGTGTTCTGGTCAATAGCTAGTAAGTGCTTTGCTCACTCTCTGAGGGGCTCATGCTGATGGCAGCTCTGCCATTTGCAAGAGGTGGCTTGGAGAGCCGTCCAACATATTAACAAAGAAAATTCCACAGGGGAAATCTTTACACTTCAGCTTGACACTTTTGAGAATGTTCCATTGTCTGTTGCTATGGGTTGAATGTTTGTGTCTTCCCCAAATTCATATATTGAATCTGATTCCCAGTGTGACAATATTGGGAAGTGGGGTCTTTGAGAGGTGGTTGGGTTGTTGAAGGTGGAGCCCTGACGAGTGGGATCAGCCCGCTTGTAAAAAGAGATGAGAGAACTTACTTGCTCTCTTCCCAGCTTCTGACGACACAACAGGAAGTCAGGAGTTTGCCAGCTGGAAGAACATTCTCATCAGAATGTGGCCACGCTGGTACCCTGGTCTCAGACTTCCAACCTCCAGAACTGTGAGAAATAATTGTCTGTTTTTTAATAAGCTGTACAGTCATGGTTCTTTGTTACAAAAGCCTGAGCTAGACTTTTGTAGTCAGTCACAGAGCCACACCTCACTTCAAAAAAGACTGGGAGATGTAGGCCATCTGGGAGCCCAGACAGAAAAGAGGAAGCAGATTGGTGAACACATCGTCTTTCTTTTGCTGTTAAATATTTACTTTAATTTTCTTCCCACACAAGAACACATTCCCTTCCCAAGGGAGACAACGCAAAGCTGCATGCTTACTCCATCCGCTCCATCCCAGGATCACAGGTGATGGCAGAAACCACTCCACCCAGAGCTGAAGACCTAGCATAACCCATGACCTAGAAAAGACAAGTTATCTGCAAACTCCCACAGCACACGCTAACCAATGGCCCAGCAGAGACCAAATAAATTCTCCTTTCATGAAAAGGGTACTGGGATATACACACAGAGAACATGCAATGAGTACCCTAGGAGTGGGGGGAGTGCTTGTCAGACCCTGATTCTGTTCTCTGAGAGCGATTTCCATGTCCATGTTCCCATTTCACTAGATCTGCCCTCAAAGAGTTTCTTTCTTTCTTTTAATTAGAGTATACTTCATTTACAATATTGCATTAGTTTCTACTGTACAGCAAAGTGAATCAGTTAGACATATATATATATATATGTCTATATATATGTGTGTGTATATATATATATGTATACATACATATACACACACACATACATACTATGCCAAAGCCTTTGACTGTGTGGATCACAATAAACTGTGGAAAATTCTGAAAGAGATGGGAATACCAGACCATCTGACCTGCCTCTTGAGAAACCTATATGCAGGTCAGGAAGCAACAGTTAGAAGTGGACATGGAACAGCAGATTGGTTCAAAATAGGAAAAGGAGTACGTCAAGGCTGTATATTGTCACCCTGCTTATTCAACTTCTATGCAGAGTACGTCATGAGAAACACTGGGCTGGAAGAAGCACAGGCTGGAATCAAGATTGCCAGGAGAAATATCAATCACCTCAGATATGCAGATGACACCACCCTTATGGCAGAAAGTGAAGAGGAACTAAAAAAGCCTCCTGATGAAGTGAGAGAGGAGAGTGAAAAAGTTGGCTTAAAGCTCAACATTCAGAAAACGAAGATCATGGCATCTGGTCCCATCACTTCTTGGGAAATAGATGGGGAAACAGTGGAAACAGTGTCAGACTTTATTTTGGGGGGCTCCAAAATCACTTCAGATGGTGACTGCAGCCATGAAATTAAAAGACGTTTACTCCTTGGAAGAAAAGTTATGACCAACCTAGATAGCATATTCAAAAGCAGAGACATTACTTTGCCGACTAAGATCCATCTAGTCAAGGCTATGGTTTTTCCTGTGGTCATGTATGGATGTGAGAGTTGGACTGTGAAGAAAGCTGAGCGCCGAAAACTTGATGCATTTGAACTGTGGTGTTGGAGTAGACTCTTGAGAGTCCCTTGAACAGCAAGGAGATCCAGCCAGTGCATCCTAAAGGAGATCGGTCTTGGGTGTTCATTGGAAGGACTGATGTTGAAGCTAAAATCCCAATCCTTTGGCCAACTGATGCGAAGAGCTGACTCATTTGAAAAGTCCCTGATGCTGGGAAAGATTGAGGGCAGGAGGAGAAGGGGACGACAGAGGATGAGATGGTTGGATGGCATCACCAACTCAATGGACATGGGTTGGGTGGACTCCGGGAGTTGGTTATGGACAGGGAGGCCTGGCGTGCTGCAGTTCATGGGGTCGCAAAGAGTCAGACACGACTGAGTGACTGAACTGGACTGAACTGAACTCTGTGTAAGATAGATAACTAAGGAGCACCTACTTTATAGCACAAGGAACTCTACTCAGTGCTCTTTGGTGACCTAAATGGGGAGGAAATCTAAGAAAAGAGGGGATATATGTATGCATATAGCTGATTCACTTTGTTGTACAGTAGAAATCAACACAACATTGTAAGGCAGCTATACTCCAATAATAAAAAGAAAACACTCCTACTGTTCATGAATTTGGCGCTTCATCCAGACATTCAGCTGACGTGAGTGATGCTGCTCTTAGTTCATAGTTATACCACAGGACAAGGAGAATCGTCCTTGTCCTATGGAAACCACATTACCTGGAACGGACTGGGAAGCTATGCCTTTTCCTGGCAAGACCCTCCAATCACTGGTTGATGAAATGGAAAAGAAGCCCAGTTCCCCTTGCTTTAAAGGAGAGTATTTGTAGCAGCAAAGATGGAAAAACCCCAGGGCTCCCTGCAGGAACAGTGTGAGTATAGACTTTGGCTGATGATCCTTTAACTTCTTCCCTGGTTCCCTTCCTGAAGGTTTCTCCTGAGAATATCTCAGGTTCTGCTTCTGGGGAATCGCATCTAAGGCATCATCTTTAATCCCTTCATGTTGCATAAATGTCTCCTCCTTTTCATTTCAGTTGAAACTGCCTTCATCCACTGCCTTCATCCTTTATCTCTCAAGGTGTACCCAACTCAAGTCTTTCCTGTACAGAATGGTGCATTTTAGTGTATTACACCTCTAAAAAAAGATGCCTTTGAAGAAACTGGCTCTGTTAAAAGTGTTCTGTAAAGCCTATCTGAATCTTTATTCCCATCTCCCATTCACATCTAGTTTCTAAAGCATTCTGCTTGGACCTTTAAAGTATTCTGATTTTACTGTATTTAGGCATTTGCATGCCTGTCTTTCTTGAGAGGAGAATTTATCTTTCACCTATGTGCCCCTAAAGTGTGTATCTTAAATGTCCTTTCAGGATGCAATCCAATAATATAAACTGATGAGGATACCTTAGCTACATCCTTAAGATCTTTTAAATCCCCCCATAGCAGGGCTGAAACAAGAGCCCAAAGAAGAATAGAAGCATCAGTTGACCTGAATTCACCCCAAGAAGCTATGGACATTGCAGGGACAAAGGGGGAATAAGGGAAAGGGTAAATTAGCAGGAGATTCTGATTTGCAGGAGGCTAACAATATACTCATGGACAGAGACAGCTTTTACTGCACAGGAAGATGGGAGTCAGGTCTCCCGTGTTGATCAGGTGGCATGGAGGAACATCGTGGCAGTAGGTAGCTCTCTTGTTATAGTCACTGTATGGTAAGACTTTACTCAGGTCCTTATCAGGATTGGGTTCTGTATGAAAGATGCTATGGTCTCAAGCTGGTGAGGACAGCTGGGGATGGCAGGTATTGGCATGGCTCCCTGTATTATTCGTTCACGGATTTTCAGGGATTAGCTATAAAGTACAAGAAAGCTAGCACTTCCCTGGTAGCTCAGCTGGCAAAAAATCTGCCTACAATGCAGGAGACCCGTTAGATGCCTGGGCTGGGAAGATCCCATGGAGAATGGATAGGCTACCCACTCCAGTATTCTTGGGCTTACCTGGTGGCTCAGATGGTAAAGAATCCACCTGCAATGCACGAAACCTGGGTTTGATCCCTGGGTTGGGAAGATCCCCTGAAGGAGGGCATGGCAACCCACTGCAGTATTCTTGCCTGGAGAATCCCCATGGACAGCAGAGCCTGGGGGGCTATAGTCCATGGGGTCAAAGGATCGTACATGACTGAGTGACTGAGCACAGCACAAGAAAGCTATCCATGATAGGGTGTCATCCTGGCTTGGAACTCATGAAAGGAAGACTATGCCCTTGGATTATAAACTTGACTTGTGTCCGAACTTCCCCTTCCTTGTCAATGAGGAACAATAGATAAGCTCCTTGGAAATTCTCCCACATCTTTCCAACAGTGATTAAACAGGTACTGGTATTTGGATACATGGAATGGGAGGTTTGGTATCAATTTTTGAAACTGTATCTTGACCTAAATGTCTAATATTTTTTCCATAGTTATGCCTTTAATTGTACAGTTAATGAAAAAAAATACTAGCAGTGAAACTTTAACACATCATTTGTTGTCAGCTATATTCTGACTTCAGAGATATTAAAATGCTAAAAGCCATGCATCTTTCAACAGACATAACAGAGGACTATGTACACTTTGGTGAAAACCCCTGACCTAGGGAGAAATGATTTGTGGAGAAATGACAATATCAGCAACACAATGAATAAGAAGTCCCTCAGTCATCCCACACTCCTGCCCCAAACAACAATTTAACAGCCATCTGCACTCGAAGTGCCTTTATGGAAGCTGTGGGATACAGAACCACATGCTAAGGGACCTCGGAGAAACTGACCCACCTGTGCATCGGTAATAGGCACAGAGACCTTGGTCCCAGCGTAGACCCTGTGGTGACCCATGAATCAGCTCTAGCTCCTCTTTACCAGGCAATGGGATCCTCTAAAGAACATTGCCTCAAACAATTGCCTGCAGATGAGAGAATCTTCGTGGAAGTTCAGGTTTCCAGTGGGGAAGTGCCAGAATACCACTGCGGCAAAACAAAACAAAACAAAACATGAGTTTGGATGCATTGGAGAAGGTAAAAGGGATAGCTTGACTCTATCCATATTAGCCTTCCCCGAAAGGTGGCAAAGCTTAGAGTCCAGGGAGACCTTCTTTGCCTGTGTCTTCTCACGTGGGAGGGGGTAGTGTGGGCAGAGAGCATATGAGTGAGCATTCAGCTTCCCCAGTTGTGCGAGATGATGCCAAGAGGCCCATTTCTCTCATGCCCCATCCAGAGTGCTGAATTCTGACCTAAGGGGAGGAGCAGCTGGAAGAGCAGCAGATAGGACTCTTGAGAGCAAATCTGTGAAAAAGATATTACGAACTGTATCAGGGACTTCATCAACAAGCTCACCTATGAGCCACTGGATTCACCTCACCTGCGTGTGCATTCTCAGGTTCTTCAGTCACATCAGACTCTTTGCAACCCCATGGACTGTAGCCCATCAGGCTTCTCAGTCTAGGGGATTCTCCAGGCAGAGTGCTAGAGTGGGTTGCCATTTCCAACCCCAGGGGATCTTACCGACCCAGGAATCCAATGTGCCTCTCCTCCATCTCCTCCACTGACAGGCGGATTCTTCACCACCGAGCTTCCTGGAAAGGCCTCAGCTCACCTGCATGCAGACTTCCTCACCTGGCACATGGGCAACCCTAGGGCTCCCTGTGCCTCACACACACACGTCTCCACCCTCTGGCCAGCTCCCTTGTGAGCTCATAGTGGTGGTGATAAGAGTAAGCTTTGGCACATGGCCAGTGAGTGTGTGCAGAAAGCCAGCCCAAATATGTGGACCAGGGAGAGACCACAAAAATTGAGTCTTAGTGCCACCACTGAGAAACCAAAAGGGAGGCTGTTAGCACCTGGCATGTTGTGCTGCATGATTAAAAGGAGGCTTTCAGTTCAGTTCAGTTCAGTCGCTCAGTCGTGTCCGACTCTTTGTGATCCCATGAACTACAGCATGCCAGGCTTCCCTGTCTATCACCAAACCCGGAGTTTACCTAAACCCATGTCCATTGAGTTGGTGATGCCATCCAACCATCTCATCCTCTGTCACCCCTTTCTTCTCCTGCCCTCAATTTTTCCAAGCATCAGGGTCTTTTTAAATGAGTCACTTCTTTGCATCAGGAGGCCAAAATATTGGAGTTTCAGCTTCAACATTAGTCCTTCCAATGAACACCCAGGAGATCTCCTTTAGGATGGACTGGTTGGATCTCCTTGCTCTTCAAGGGACTCTCAAGAGTCTTCTCCAACACCACAGTTCAAATGCATCAAGTCTTCAGTGCTCAGCTTTCTTCACAGTCCAACTCTCACATGCATACATGACCACTGGAAAACCATAGCCTTGACTAGATAGACCTTTATTGGCAAAGTAATGTCTCTGCTTTTGAGTATGATATCTAGGTTGGTCGTAACTTTCCTTCCAAGGAGTAAGCGTCTTTTAATTTCATGGCTGCAATCACCATCTGCAGTGATTTTGGAGCCCCCCAAAATAAAGTCTGACACTGTTTCCACTGTTTCCCCATCTATTTGCCATGAAGTGATGGGATCGGATGCCATGATCTTAGTTTTTCTGAATGTTGAGCTTTAAGCCAACTTTTTCACTCTCCTCTCTCACTTTCATTAAGAGGCTTTTTAGTTCCTCTTCACTTTCTGCCATAAGGGTGGTGTCATCTGCATATCTAAGGTGTTTGATATTTGTCCCGGTATCTTGATTCCAGCTTGTGTTTCCTCCAGTCCAGTGTTTCTCATGATGTACTCTGCATAGAAGTTAAATAAGCAGGGTGACAATATACAGCCTTGACATACTCCTTTTCCCATTTGGAACCAGTCTGTTGTTCCATGTCTAGTTCTAACTGTTGCTTCCTGGCCTGCATATAGGTTTCTCAAGAGGCAAGTCAGGTGGTCTGATATTCCCATCTCTTTCAGAATTTTCCACAGTTTATTGTGATCCACACAGTCAAAGGCTTTGGCATAGTCAATAAAGCAGAAAGAGATATTTTTCTGAAACTCTCTTGCTTTTTCAATGATCCAGCAGATTTTGGCAATTTGATCTCTCATTCCTCTGCCTTTTCTAAAGGAGCCTTAGAAGCTTAAAAATTTGGCCACAAGAGGAAGCAAGAAATGTGGACCAGGCATAACCACAGAGGGTCAGGGAAAGCTTCAGAATCCTCAGCAGGGCTAATGATAGGTATTTCTTCCCAAAGGCAGTTAGTAAAGATTGGAAGAAGTGACTGTTATTTCAAATGTGAAGACAGCAATGCTAAACTTTAAAAGATATAAAAATCAATGAAATATGATACCATCAGAGGATCACAGTAATCTTCCAGAAATCAATCCCCAAAACATAAAATCTGCAACTTACCTAATATGGGCTTCAAGAATTCAAAATCACTGGTTTAAGGAAGCTCTACACAACAACACACACACACACACACACACACAATAAATCAGAGAAACAAAACACAAACAAAATTAGAAGTTTTAGAAAGACATGGAAAGTGTGAAAAAGAACCAAACAAATTCTGGAGCTGAATTAATTTTAAAAATGAATTAATTAAAAAATGTAATAAAAAGTGAATTAATAAAAATGTAATAAAAAAGTGAATTAATAAAAAAGTAATAAAGAGCATCAATAGTCGAATAGACTAAACAGAAGATAGAATGAAAGATCTAGAGGATAGGAACTTTGAAAAACCTAGCTAGAGGAGAAAAAAGAATTAAAAAAAGAGCAAAGAAAGCCTACATGATCTATAGAACATCATTAAATGGACAAATATCAGAATCACCGGAGTTCCAGAAGGAGGTATGGAGGAAATGAAACTTTATTAAAAGAAATTATAGCTGAGAACTTTGTTAATCTGAGGCGACACTCCAACATTCAAGTTCACAAAGCTAAAAATCATATGATCATCTCAATAGATGCAGAAAAAGCATTTCACAAAATTTAGTATACATTTATGATAAAAACCCAGGGTTAGGGTTAGGGTTAGGGGAAGAAACATACCTCATCATAATAAAGCCCACATATCATATTTAACAGTGAAACTTTAAAAGCTTTTCCTCTAAAATCAGTAACAAGACAAGGGTGGCCACACTCATCACTCTTAGCTAGAGCAATCAGGCAAGATGAAGAAATAAAAGACACTGAAATCAAAAAGAAGGAAGGAAAGTTATTATTTGAAGAAGATATGGTCTTATATATAGAAAATTCTAAAGACTCAACCCTAAAAATGTTGAAACTGATCAGTGATTTCAGTCAAGTTGCAGGATATAAAATCAACATATAGACATCAGTTGCATTTCTACATGATAATAACAAAATAACTGAAAGAGAAATAAAGAAAATTATCCCATTAACAGTAGCAAAAATGATAACACATGTTTAGGAATATATTTAACCAAAGAAATGAATAATCTGTACTATGAAAGCTGCAAGACTTTTATGAAAGAAATTGAAGAAGGCACAAACAAATATATCAAAAGAATTAATATTGTTAAAATGTCTATACAACCAAAAACTATCTACAGAGTCAAAGCAATCTCTATCAAAATTCCAATGGACTTTTTCACAGAAATAAAATGAAGAACCCTAAATCTTGTGTGAAATCCCCAAAGACCCCTACTAACCAAAACAACAGTGAACAAAAACAAACCTGGAAGCATCACATCTTCTGATTTCAAACTATACTACCAAGCTACAGTAATTAAACAGTATGGTACCAGCATAAAAATAGACATAGAGGCTTGTAGAACACAAATGAGAGCTAAGAAATAATCCCTCACATATATGAGCAAGTAATGTTTGACAAGGGAACCAAAAACGCAACTGGAAAAGTATAATCTATCCAAAAAAATTATGAAAACTGGATAACCACATGCAGCAGAATGAAACCAGACCTCTATCTAATACTACTTACAAAAATTAATTTGAAACAGGTTAAAGACTTAAACATATGACCTGAAACCATAAATCTCATAAAAGAAGCTCCTTGACATTGGTCTTTCAAAAATTTTTCTAATATGATACCAAAGTCCTTTGGCTATGATGCCACTGAAATGTGAGCAGATATAATCTATGCCATGTATGTGAGAAGCTTTGCATGTACTCTTATAGTGCAATTTGCTCTCTTGTACTCCTGTCATCTGCCATGAAAGGCACATGGCCTAAGTAATCTGCATTCCTTCAGCCTGGGTCCTAAAAGGAGAAATGTGGAGCAGATTTAGTCCTATATTGCAGTCTAAAGCAGACCTGATCCAGCAAGCTCCTAAAGAGGTATCTGGGCACAAAATGTTTGTACCTCTAAGTCAATGAGATTTGGGGATGGTTTATTATGCAGCATTATCGCAGCATTTAAAAACTGACTAATATGGTCCCAATCCCCCAAACAAGTAGAATCTCAAAATCTTCCCCAAATTTGCTGAATGGTTCAAGGAGACCTATGGCATCTGGAGTAGGCCCTGACATAGCAGAAGTGTTGATTAGGACAGTGGATTTGGGGCTCTGCACCTTATCTTCGAGTTATCAGGCTCAGGCTACTAGACAGACTTCCTTATCACATCTTTGAAATACCCTGCATGGAGCAGGTTTTTCCTACAGCAAGTTTTTTTAAGGCTTCCATTGATGGTAATTGAGATGAAGTAGGTTAAGTTTGGCCTGGGAGCAGGGAAATGGTTTAAACATTGTCCAAGGCATCTCTTAGTTACCCTGTGTGCAACAGAAGTCACTGCAAGCAAGTGAGTTTGAAAAGCTGGCACCAGTACCAGATATGAAGAATGTAGGGAAATTAGCTGCTGAAACACGGGAACAGGAGCCTGAGCACAGAAAGATCATCCGAGAGGCATCCAAACCACACACTGGAAAATCCCAGAGGTGAACAGTAAGTGGGGCTCAGTTCTGGAGCACAGGCAGCATCTGGAGTGTGGCCAAAGAGGCAAGTAAGTGTCTGTCCAGTTCAGAACCACGACCCACTGGTTCCACACCTTTTTGACTGGATCTAGCTGCTTTGGGGGCTTCCCTAATAGCTCAATTGGTAAAGAATCCCCCTGCAATGCAGGAGACCCTGGGTTGGGAAGATTCCCTGGAGAAGGGATAGGCTACCCACTCCGGTATTCTTGGGCTTCCTTTGTGGCTCAGCTGGTAAAGAATCTACCTGCAATGTGGGAGACCTGGGTTCAGTCCTTGGGTTGGGAAGATCCCCATGGGAAAAGGCGGGGGGAAAAGGAGCAGGGAAAAGCTACCCACTCCAGTATTCTGGCCTAGAAAATTCCATGGACTATACAGGCTGCTTTGGAGTGAGCACCAGAGCCAACGTCTCAGGTGCGACAAGGAACACGGTGATTCCTGACTGGTTTTCTGCCTGGTGTCCCTATGCCTCTTGAACTCAACCTCAGAATTTCTCATCCTGGTCTGAAAAACTGAGCCTGCCTTAAATTCCAGGTCTCTAATGGAGTCCGTGCTTCCTGACACTGCTGGCTCCTGGTCTGCCAGTCTGCATATTGCTTGTTCCTAGATTCCCAGAGTCACCTGGCTGTGTCTTCCTGGACCTCTCCTACACTGACCCCTGGAAGCTGAGTGACAGACAGCCCCTGCCATCGAGCCTGCCCACCCCTGCTCCCCACTTAGCCCTGGCTCATGTAGGGGTGCCCACAGTGTGCAGTCTTGGCCTCAACTCCTGCCTCTTCCTCACAGACCCCGCTGTGCCCCATGGCTCACGGGCCAGAGAAGTAACTACAGCTTCCGAGCGTGACCTTCTTCACTTTGTGATCCCCCAAATCACTCTTTGATAGATGTGATCTTTTGGTCCACATTAAAATATAAATCCCCCACGGGAAACACCCTATTAAGACTTGCAGGTGTTACTAACTTAGGTCTTAGTATGAATGAAGTTATTGGATGTTTGCCCCCTTAAAGCAGTCTTTGATGGAGTAGGGGAAAAGTAGAGAAAGCACCATCACCAAATAGAGACGTAAGAGAGTCAGAAAGATCCCTGTGGAGATAAGGCAAGGACACAAGAGGGGAAATTTTGGTCCCCGTTTTGTCTGGGGCATTAAACATGGATAATAGTTCCAGGTGCTTTTTTTAACCTCAACAGATAGAATTTTTGTTTTGCTTCACTCTTCTTAATAGTCTTACATGTATTTGTTTTGGTCGCGCTGGATCTTTGCTGCCTTGCCCTGCTTTCTCTGGTCGTGGTGAGGGGCCGTCTCTGGTCATGGTGAGAGGGCTCTTTCTGGTCGTTGAGCACGGGTCTTCCCTCGCAGTGGTCTCTCCTGCTGCGGAGCGCTGGGCTCTAGGCACACGGGCTTTAACGACTGAGGCTCACGGGCTCAGGAGTTGTGGCACACAGGCTCAGTCGCTTAGTAGTGGGATCTTCCCAGACCATGGATGGAATTCATGTCCTTGCACTGGCAGGTAGATTCCTATCCACTGTACCACCAGGGAAGTCCTGCTTTGCTCTTTCTTGAGATTTAACTTTTACAGGGTCATTTCTGCTATGAAGTGATACAAACTATTTGGAAAGTAAAAGGATAGATGTTAAATATGGATGCATCCTTACAGTAAACATCAGTCAGAATATAGGAGAATGGATATAAATGAATCACAAAACTATCTAGCCATTGTGTCAGCTGCAGCTAAGACAACTCAAGAGTGGCTTTATGTAGGAAGGCTGATCACTCTGCTTGATAGTATGGTGAGTTTCTTATTTGGTCATTCTATTTTAGAGGCTGATCCTAAGTATGCATTTTCAGGAACTCAGTCTTGCTGATGCATGCAATAGCTCAACCTCAAAGGACTGATAAGAGTACGAGGGGGAAGCCTTTCTAGCATGCATAGCATTTTATACACTGTCAGAGCACCTGATTCCTAGAATCAGAATCAAAGAGAAGCCAAATCTGTAACAAGATGGTAGTGGTGGAAATGGAAGTGGGGGTGAAGAAAGGTTTGACAGCTAAGATTGAATACTTATAGATGCCAGGAATCATGCTGAACACTTTATTTCTCATTTAGCCCTTAAAACAATCCACAGAAGAGTTGCTTTCAATATGCCCCCATTACAAGTGAGTAGGTGAGCCTCCAAAAATTTCTTTCTCCAGGTTCTCAGACTAGAAAAAGCCTGAGCCATTCAAATCCAGGTTAAGTGAGTCTATAAAACCTAATGTGGTGATCTCTGGCTACACACAAAGCCTGGAAGTGGATCTAGATATGGAAAAGTAGGCAAGCAGAGGGTGAGTAATGGGAAGGGAAGGCAGTGGGACAGAAGTGCAAGAGGAAAGAAACCAAATGACTGTTTCAAGACTGGGTTGACTGTGTAAAATGGTAGGTTAAGAAATGCTCTGGTCTGCCTCAGTGTCAAAAGAGCCAAATCTTATTTTACATGTAAGTACATGTACCAGTCCATCCTAAAGGAAATCAACCCTGAATATTCACTGGAAGGACTGACACTGAAGCTGAAGCTCCAATACTTTGGCCACCTGATGCAAAGAGCTGATTCATTGGAAAAGACGCTGATGATGGGAAAGATTGAGATCAAGAGGAGAAGAGGGCAGCAGAGGATGAGATGGTTAGATAGCATCACTGACTCAATGGACATGAGTTTGAGCAAACTCCAAGAGATAATGAAAGACAGAGAAGTCTGGCGTGCTGCAGTCCATGGGGTTGCAAAGAGTCAGACATGATTTAGCAACTGAACGACAACAACAACAACAAATGGGTTGTGTTCTGCCTACAGCCTGAGAGTTGTTTGAGTGAATTGAAGAAAAACATAATGAAAGTAATAATGATATTAGCAAATGAAAAAGAAGAAAGAACTGCTCCTCTAACACCCACACCTTGTCCCATCTCACACACTTGAAACCAATCAGGAATGAGAGGACAATTTGGGGATACTCCAGAGATGAATTTCTGCTCTAAAACTTTTGGTGTTGAGATTCTTATAGTTATTTCATTTACTTTGAAAAATTTGAAGTAAATTTTATAAATAATTTATTACAAAGTTTATAATAAAATATAAATGTAAAGTTTTAATCTGATAGACCCACAAGAGAAGTAAAGTGAAATATTCAAAGAGTGACTTGTGGTATTCTCTTATGTCTAAAACCATTTTAGATATTTGTTGGGGGAGAAACTATACAAAAGAATAACTCCTATATGGTCTGGGTCAATCAAGTGGAAAAGGCATTTAAAATGGTACACATTTAAATATCCTTATCATTTAAAAAAAAACTTCCCCATTTATTCTATTCACTGAAATGACATGAAAATTCTATGTTAATTGGGGGACCAAATTCATAGGATAATTCAAGCAGGACATTATGTCCATTAAGACCTTAGTAACATATTTTAAGCTAAGTTAATCATAAGCAATTGAATAATAACTTCTTGAGGAATGAACTGAAAAATGGAAAAACCAAGAGATGACTATAATCAAATACAACTTAAGACAAATGAAGCAACTCTACTGGCAAGCAATGAAAGATTCATAAACACCTTTCATAAGCACATCTTAGTGCTTATAATACTGTCATTTTTTCTGCTCTATAATCGAACCTATTTTTTCCCCAGATACATTTCAGGAATAATTCTAGAAAACTAAGTACAGTTTCTAAATACACATGCATTACAATGTGTGTTGAGTTCCTGCTTTTATTTACATTAGGAGCATCCTTGTCATGTACTATTAACTTTTTCTTAGTATTTTCAGTGAGTTTTTCTATTTTAAACAAAATAAGTCTCTAGAATAATAGCATGATCTTAAAGAACATTCTGAGTTAATGAGATGTTCTATCAATATATTAATTTTGTCTGATTCAGTAGCCACCAACAACATGAGGCTGCTGAGCATTTGAAACTGGCCAGTATGTCTAAGGAATTAATTCCAAATTTTATTTGTTTTTAATAAATTTAATCTAAATAGTTATATATGACTAGTAACTACTGTATTAGATGGTATAATTCTAGAACATAAAAACTTGCCTGCTTAGAGAAAGTCAAAAGTGGAGAGAGTTTTTTAAGATGAAGCCCTTTGTTATGCAATATCTATGATTCTTAGGTATTACTGTTTCCATTTCTTTAGATGAGACAGTAATATTCGGAGAGACAAAGTCTTTTGCTCAAGGTTTTACTTGCCCAGATTAGAGACACCAAAAGCTCGAGTTTTTCAAGGAATCCATGCTGCTTTAATGGCATAGAACCAGGCTATTATTAGCCTTTATATTGATCTCAGTTTTTTACTTTTCAGAACTTACTGTTCTTCAAAATGAATAGCTTATTACGTAAGTATGTAACAGTTTATTATGTACTCACAACTATTTATATTTTGAAGAAACTATTAGTTTGGTGCAAACATAACTATGGTTTCGGACCACGAGTTTTAAATCATTATAACTAGGCTAAAACACATCTTCATTAATCAAAACAAGAATCATTACAATCACATTTTTGCCAATGAAAAATAAATTTGTTTATTCCTGTGGCATAAAAATCCATGCTTCATGATTCGACGAACTCTTGGAAAGCACTTTCTGCATCCTGCTGGTTGTAGGAGTGCTTTCCCTGCAGAAAGTTGTCAAGTTAATTGAAGAAGTGGTGGTTGGTGAGCGTTCAGATGAACATGGCAGATGAGGCAAAACTCTGTAGCCCAATTCGTTCAACATTTGAAGCGTTGCTTGTACCATGTGCAGTCAGGCATTGTCATGGGAAAGAACTGGGCTCTTTCTGTTGCCCAGGGCTGGCTACAGACTTTGCTGTTTTCTGTGCATCTCATTGATTTGCTGAGCATACTTCTCAGATGTAAAGGTTTTGCCGGGATTCAGAAAGCTGTAATGAATCAGACCAGCAGCAGACCACCAAACAGTGACCATGACTTTTCTCGGGTGCACGTTTGGCTTTGGAAGTGCTTTAGTGCTTCTTCTCGGTCCACCTACTGAGCTAGTCAGTGCCAGTTTTCATACAAAATCCACTTCTCATCGCACATCACACCCCGATCAAGAAACGGTTTGTTGTTGTTGTGTAAAAGAAAAGAAGACAACACTTCAAAATGACATTTAAAAAAAAATTTTCACTCAGCTCATGAGGCACCCACTTACTGAGGTTTTTCACCTTTCCAATTTCAACCTACAGTTGAATGACTGTAGAATTGTTGATGTTGAGTTCTTTGGCAGCTTTTTATGTAGATGTAAGAGGATAAGCTTCCATAATGTCTCTCGATTGCTTGTTGTCGACTTCTGATGGCTGGCCACTACGCTCTTCATTTTCAAGGCTTTAACTCCTTTGCAAAACCTCTTGAACCACCACTGCACTGTACAAGAAGATCCAACGAGTCCATCCTAAAGGAGACCAGCCCTGGGTGTTCTTTGGAAGGAATGATGCTGAAGCTGAAACTCCAGTACTTTGACCACCTCATGCGAAGAGATGACTCATTGGAAGATTCTGATGCTGGAAGGGACTGGGGGCAGGAGGAAAAGGGGACGACAGAGGATGAGATGGCTGGATGGCATCACCGACTTGATGGACATGAGTTTGAGTGAACTCTGGAAGCTGGTGATGGACAGGGAGGCCTGGCGTGCTGCGATTCATGGGGCCCCAGAGTTGGACACGACTGAGTGACTGAACTGACCTGAATACTATATTTGAACATATAGTGTGTGTGCTTCGGATATGGTATGTGTGCTTGGTGTGCTCAGTCGCTCAGTTGTGTCCAACTCTTTGCAACCCTATAGACAGTAATCCACCAGGCTCCTCTTCCCATGGAATTTTCCAGGCAAGAACACTGGAGTACGTTGCCATTTCCTTCTCTAGGGGATCTTCCCAGCCAAAGGATTGAACCCACATCTCTTGTGTCTCCTGAATTGGCAGGTGGATTCTTTACCACTAGTGCCACCTGGGAGGCCCAACACTATATATAAGCATTGCAAATTATTTTGGGGATAATTTATAATCCTACCAACCAGGCTAGACAGTATCTGTTTTGTCTGCATTAAGTACAGTCATTTAAGAAAGTCTTAAGTGAAAGATATTACACTTGATCTTAGTCAAAAGGCTGAGAAGTGATTGCGTGAAAGATATTACTACTTTCTTTAAAATGTTTACATTTATTCAATTACCACAAGTGAGGCCAAACATTTCCACTTGTCTATTTCTTCTATAAATTGTTCCTATCCTCTTTTTTTTTTAAGATCATAACATATTTTTTCCTGAGGCCTTCTCAGATGTAGGTCTTCTGAGGCTATAATGTGTTGGAAAAGTGTATTCAAGAAAAGCCAGGACTTTACAGAGTCTTTTCCCCTTTTTAATTCAGAGGTACAACTTTAAAAAATAGAACTGCTTTGAATAGTTGCATGGGTAGCTGCCCAAATATTTAAATATAGCCAATTTATTCTGTTTCTGAGCTTCTCAGTACCAAGAGATTCTTAAGAAGGTTGTGGGTATACAGAAATGAAATCCAAAAATCATCATCATCAATATTATCATCAATAAGCAGTGATCAATGATTCTACTACAAAATGATTGAAGAGCAACCATCTTGGTACATTTCAGTATCTATTTAGATCCTTTACTCCTGAGCACATTAGCCAGGGGCTAGAGAAATTTACTAGTTTAAAAGATGCTGCCATTTGAAGATAAGCAAGAAAATAGCTCTAAAACAAAAATAAATATGATTTTACAGTTAAAAAATACATATTTTACAGAGCTTTAAGAATATATCACTAAGTGAAGTAAATTACACCTATGAATTGAAATTTAGTGATGATGATAGGGGTTAATTGAATATTGAGTTTAATAGCTAATTAGTAAATCTCAAGAGATAATTATCTAAAATGAAAATCAATGAGGAACTGGGAAAATCAGCCTTTCTCCTGTTCCTTCTCAATCATTTAAACATGGAAAACATGTTGGGACATCACCTAGTTCAAATAAGATTTTGTAAAAGAGATAGTTCATTGTATACCCTCTGTCCATGGGATTCTCCACACAAGAATACTAGAATGGGTTGCTATGCCCTCCTCGAGGGGATCATCCAAACTGAGGGTTGAACCCAAGGTCTAACATCTTCTGCACTGGCAGGCAGGTTCTTTACACTAGCACCACCTGGGGAGCCTGTGTAACTAATTAGAAGGCTGATATTTGGCAATACCTCGTCTGACTTATTCATAAAGAAACTTTATGGCATATGAGTCCCAGTTCATAAAATAAGGGAATCTCCTTCTGGAACGCATCTTATTTCTTCAGCACCATTATATTTTTTAAACATTATATAACAAGTGCAAATGCTCATTTGTGTAGTTTTCCTCCCAGTTTCTTAAAAATATACACATGAAACTGAACAGTCTCAAATAGGAGGCATACAAACATGAAAAAATTTCAATTTTTCCCTAGAGCAACTTTAAATGTTCTGTGCTGATTTACTCCCCCCACCCCTAATGGCATCCTGGAAATATTCTGAAACTTATTGGCTACTGTATGACTGGATAGGTTAGACTTACTTAGGTTAAGGTGACAAATTAAAAATCTCAGTAGTCTAGCACACCAAAAATGTAACTTTTGCTCATGCAAACTCAACTAAGGAGGAGCTGGTGACTTTTAAGGGAAGCAGATGGTTGAGTGGTGTCTAAGAATCTACCTGCTTCCACACTGAGGCTTTATCATCTCAGTATGTGGCTTCCAGCAGTGAAGAGTGGCTTACACAACTCTGAGAGTGAGCACTTCATTCATCCACCCCTATCTCTGTCTGTGGATTTTGTCTTAATTTAGTGTTCCTATTCATCATGGGTTCCTTTGCGTGAAATTTTATCTTTAAGAATATTTTGAAATATTTAAAACAAGATTTTAAATATTCAACTTTAATAATAAAATATGTCTTATTAATTGTAAAGGTTTATAAATGTTTTAAAAAATGAGTCATCACTGAGTTTGGGGGCAGTCTTCTGAATCTGACGCCTGAGGCAAGTGCCAGCCCTGACCTGGGTGGAGAATGTTCCTCGGTCCTGGGGTCTGTGGCTGTGGGCTCTGAGTTCTGGTGTTTCTTCCTGTCCCATCACTGGTATTTGGTGAAAAACTCTACTTCAGGGCTCAACGTTGCTTTATATATAACACAGTCAAAGATTTGTGGTTTCTTGGCAATATATTTCTCCCCAAAACCTAGCAGGCTTATGATCCATTTGCCTGCAATCAGTTCCACGATTGTGATGATGACCACAATTGACATTTTCTTGNAAAACTCTACTTCAGGGCTCGACGTTGCTTTATATATGACATAGTCAAAGATTTGTGGTTTCTTGGCAATATATTTCTCCCCAAAACCTAGCAGGCTTATGATCCATTTGCCTGCAATCAGTTCCACGATTGTGATGATGACCACAATTGACATTTTCTTGGTTGTTATTCCTAAGTCTATTTCACTACACTGACTCAGTGCCAAGCCTCTTTGGAAACATGTCTGTCAGCAACTTTACTCACTTATTGTTGTTTTTGTTGTTGCTCTTTTTCTTTCTATTCTTTTTTTCATATTTCAATTTTTTAAATCAGAGGATTCTTACTTTACAATATTGTGATTTTTTACCAAAAGTCAACATGAATCACCATTAGATATATGTATGTGTCCTCCCTCACCTTCCTCCCAACCCCACCCCTCCAGGTTGTTGCAGAGCATTGACTTTGAACTCTACCCATTTAAATCAGGTTATTTGGTTTTATAATTGATTGTATCAGTTCTTTATATATTTTGGGTATTAAGCCCTTTCAAGAGACCACACTATAGATAGATATCATCAGATGGTCAATACCAAAATAGGATTGATTGTATTCTTTAGAGATGAAGGTGGAAAGCTCTGTACAGTTAGCAAAAACAAGACCTGGAGCTGACTATGGCTCAGATCATCAGCTCCTTACTGTAAAATTCAGACTTAAATTGAAGAAAGTGGGGGAAACCACTAGATAATTCAGGTATGACCTAAATCAAATCCTTTACAGTGGAGGTGATGAATTGATTCAAGGGATGAGATGTGGTACACAGAATGCAAGAAGAACTATGGACAGAGATTCATAACATTGTGTAAGATGTGGTGACAGAAACCATCCCAAAGAAAAAGAAATGAAAGAAGGCAAAGTGGTTGTCTGAGGAGGCCTTACAAATAGCTGAGAAAAGAAGAGAAGTGAAAGGCAAAGGAGAAAGAGAAAGATATACCCACTTAATACAGAGTTCTAAAGAATAGGAGGAGAGAAAAGAAAGCCTCCTTATTACCAAATTCAGACTTAAACTGAAGAAAGTAGGGAAAACTGCTAGACCATTCAGGTATGACCTACATCAAATCCCTTATGATTATACAGTGGAAGTGAGAAATAGATTTAAGGGCCTAGATCTGATAGATACAGTGCCTGATGAACTATGGAATGAGGTTCATGACACTGTACAGGAGACAGGGATCAAGACCATCCCCNTTGAGCAACAGGGAACAACAAATGGTTTCTGTCAATAAAAGGTAGCAGGTTAGTGAAGTAAGTTCATGATAAGCAACTTTCAGTGAAGCTCTTACAGTTGTTCATATTTGTGAACTGTTTGCAATATCTTTTGTTATTTTGTAAGACTTCTCTTTTGGAATAATTTTATTTTGCTGTCTTTAGTCTTTAAAGACACTGTTTCGCCAATCTTGCGAAACAGTGAGGGGGAAAATATAGGGTTTTTGTTTCCTTAATATTTTTGTCTATTTTTTAGCTTTTATATTTAATTTTCTCCCCTCTGCATCTAGGAGAAATAGTGTGAAATACAGGAGCAAGAAGTTGGCTCCAGTCTTATTTCTGCCATTGTGGACAGTTCCTTAATTTTTTGGTCTTGAATAAGTTGATGAATTCCTCTGGCGCTCAGTTTCCTCATCTGAGAGTGGATGTGATTGGACCAAATGATGTCCAAATTTCTTAGTTGTCTGAACCCTGCTTTTTATCAATGGAGGTCTAACTGGCCTCCCTGCAGAATGTAGATTACAAGATCTTTATCCTGTGAATTACAAAGTGAACGTGAAAGTCACTCAGTTGTATCCAACTCTTTGTAACCCCATGGACTATACAGTCCATAGAATTCTCCAGGACAGAATACTGGAGTGGGTGGCCTTTCCCTTCTCCATGGGATCTTCCCAACCCAGGGATCTAAGCCAGGTCTCCCACAGTACAGGCGGATTCTTTACCAGCTGAGCCACAAAAGAAGCCCGAATTACAGAGTAAGTCTGGGGAATTCTATAAAGCCTCTATTCTAACTGATTTGCAATGATCAGTGTGTATCACCTAATGATGCTATTTCATCGCTCAGTGAGTTCGGTTCGGTTCAGTTGCTCAGTTGTGTCCGACTCTTCGTGACCCCATGAATAGCAGCACGCCAGGCCTTCCTGTCCATCACCATCTCCCGGAGTTCACCGAGACTCACGTCCATCGAGTCCGTGATGCCATCCAGCCATCTCATCCTCTGTCGTCCCCTTCTCCTCCTGCCCTCAATCCCTCACAGCATCAAAGTCTTTTCCAATGAATCAACTCTTCACATGAGGTGGCCAAAGTACTGGAGTTTCAGCTTTAGTATCATTCCTTCCAAAGAAATCCCAGGGCTGATCTCCTTCAGAATGGACTGGTTGGATCTCCTTGCAGTCCAAGGGACTCTCAAGTGTCTTCTCCACAGTTCAAAAGCATCAGTTCTTCGGTGCTCAGCCTTCTTCACAGTCCAACTCTCACATCCATACACGACCACAGGAAAAACCATAGCCTTGACTAGATGGACCTTAGTCGGCAAAGTAATGTCTCTGTTTTTGAATATATTATCCAGGTTGGTCATAACTTTTCTTCCAAGGAGTAAGCGTCTTCTAATTTCATGGCTGCAGTCATCATCTGCAGTGATTTTGGAGCCACAAAAAATAAAGTCTGACACTGTTTCCACTGTTTCCCCATCTATTTCCCATGAAGTGATGGGATCGGATGCCATGATCTTCGTTTTCTGAATGTTGAGCTTTAAGCCAACTTTTTCACTCTCCTCTTTCACTTTCATCAAGAGGCTTTTTAGCTCCTCTTCACTTTTTGCCATAAGGGTGATGTCATCTGCATATCTGAGGTTGTTGATATTTCTCCCGGCAATCTTGATTCCAGCTTGTGTTTCTTCCAGTCCAGCGTTTCTCATGATGTACTCGGCATAGAAGTTAAATAAGCAGGGTGACAATATACAGCCTTGACATACTCCTTTTCCTATTTGGAACCAGTCTGTTCCATGTCCAGTTCTAATTGTTGCTTCCTGACCTGCATACAGATTTCTCAAGAGGCAGGTTAGGAGGTCTGATATTCCCATGTCTTTGAGAGTTGTCCACAGTTTATTGTGATCCACACAGTCAAAGGCTTTGGCATAGTCAATAAAGCAGAAATAGATTTTTTTCTGGAACTCTCTTGCTTTTTCCATGATCCAATAGATGTTGGAAATTTGATCTCTGGTTCCTCTGCCTTTTCTAAAACCAGCTTGAACATCAGGAAGTTCACGGTTCATGTATTGCTGAAGCCTGGCTTGGAGAATTTTGAGCATTTCTTTACTAGCATGTGAGATGAGTGCAATTGTGCAGTAGTTTGAGCATTCTTTGGCATTGCCTTTCTTTGGAATTGGAATGAAAACGGACCTTTTCCAGTCCTGTGGCCACTGCTGAGTTTTCCAAATGTGCTGGCATACTGAGTGCAGCACTTTCACAACATCATCTTTCAGGATTTGAAACAGCTCCACTGGAATTCCATCACCTCCACTAGCTTTGTTCGTCGTGATGCTTTCTAAGGCCCACTTGGCTTCACATTCCAAAATACCTGGCTCTAGATTAGTGATCACATCATCATGATTATCTGGGTCATGGAGATCTTTTTTGTACAGTTCTTCCGTGTATTCTTGCCACCTCTTCTTAANGACTCTTTTGTTGACCATGATGGCTACTCCATTTCTTCTGAGGGATTCCTGCCCGCAGTAGTAGATATAATGGTCATCTGAGTTAAATTCACCCATTCCAGTCCATCTTAGTTCGCTGATTCCTAGAATGTCGATGTTCACCCTTGCCATCTCTTGTTTGACCACTTTCAATGTGCCTTGATTCATAGACCTGACATTCCAGGTTCCTATGCAATATTGCTCTTTACAGCATTGGATCTTACTTCTATCACCAGTCACATGCACAACTGGGTATTGTTTTTACTTTGGCTCCATCCCTTCATTCTTTCTGGAGTTATTTCTCCACTGACCTGCAGTAGCATATTGGGCACCTAATGACCTGGGGAGTTCCTCTTTTGGTACCCTATCATTTTGCCTTTTCATATTCTTCATGGGGTTCTCAAGGCAAGAATACTGAAGTGGCTTGCCATTCCCTTTTCCAGTGGACCACGTTCTGTCAGCCCTCTTCACCATCTTACAAATTCCCTAGTTGCCGAAACTGTGATGAATCTTCTGGCTTTGGCAGTTTATGTGTCATGAGTCACATAGCACATGATGGTAAACCTCATGGTTTTCTGAGCTAACATATGATGTAATGCTATCTTCCAAATGTGGGGTGGACCCTGTTTCTCTAAAGAGAACATATTTTGCCTACTTAAAAAAATTTCATTACCAAATGTAAACATGTAAATTAAGATGTGATCACTTCCAAATTGATACTATTTTTTCTTAGTGTAACCAGATTTTGCTCTCTCATCTTTAGGGACATAAGCATATTAAATGAAAGAAAAATGCATTTCTAAAATATCGCTGTGGGAGTGTTCTTTCTGGCCATGCCAATAGCACCATGCTTTTATTGGATGAACTTTGATGCAGGTAACAGTTATAAACTGTGGACCAGATATAAAATCCATTATTTGAAGCCAGTGAAGAGCAACTGATAGCTGACAGAAATTGGAGGGAAGTTGATTCTGAGAGAGTGAATCCCACTGGGTAAAGTTAATGCTCATATGCTGTTTTGCCTGTTGGCATTCTCCAGTCTGTGCACAGTGGGATGGCTAGACATGGAGCAGAAAATGACAGTTACTGGCAGGAGAAATTAGGAGATAAATGATATTTGTGGCTGCCAGAGTGACTGGAAAGTGAGGAGACACATCCAGGAAAGGAGAAAGTTACAGAAGAGGAAACCCCAACTTCTGTCCATAAATTCTTTCTAAATTCTTGACTGATTCATGGAAAGACTAAAGTTCCCAGTGAAAAGAAACAGCTGGAAAGCTGAAAGAATCAAGTAGTTCCAGTCACTGTACACCATAGGAAGACAGAATTTAGAGTTT
Organism: Raphicerus campestris; assembly: GCA_006410735.1. Taxonomy (NCBI): domain Eukaryota; kingdom Metazoa; phylum Chordata; class Mammalia; order Artiodactyla; family Bovidae; genus Raphicerus; species Raphicerus campestris. Next base: position 1,437,768 of record SJYW01050114.1, read on the forward strand.
CATTCTAGCCACATAATTGTCTGATCATTATTCTTTAGAAAAAGATAGTCTCTGCAATATAATATTCATAATGCTCTTGCCATAATACCAATCACATGAAGAAAAGGTAAATGACTCATAGTCAAGAGAAGAAACAGTCACTATAAAACAACTCCAAGGTGACTAAGATACTGGAATTAATGCACAAGAACTTTAAAAGCAGCTATTATAAATATTGTAGACTTAAAATATGATCACAATGCAACCATAGATGGGAAACTTTATTTTATTTTATTTTTTATTTTTTACTTTACAATATTGTATTGGTTTTGCATACATCAATATGAATCCGTGACAGGTGCACACGTGTTTCCCATCCTGAATCCCCTCCCACCTCCCTCCCCATCCCATCCCTCTGGGTCATCCCAGTACACCAGCCCTGCGCATTCTGTATCATGCATCGAACCTGGACTGGTGATTCATTTCACATATGGTATTATACATGTTTCAATGCCATTCTCCCGAATCATCCCACCCTCACCCTCTCCCACAGAGTCCAAAAGATGTTCTATACATCTGTGTCTCTTTTTCTGTCTTGCGTACTGGGTGACCATTACCATCTTTCTAAATTCCATATATATGCGTTAGTATACTGCATTGGTGAATTTTAATAAAAAAGTGGAAAACAGAAAACTCAAGAGGAAATAAGATACCTGTGTGTAACTTGCTCAGGCATGACCAGCTCTTTGCTACCCCATGGACTGTAGCCCACCAGGCTCCTCTATCCATGGAATTTCCCAGGCAAGTATACAGGCTATACATACTGGAGTGAGTTTCCATTCCTTTCTCCAGGGGATCTTCCCAACACAGAGATGGAACCTGGGTCTCCTGCATGGCAGGCATGTTCTTTACCATCTGAGCCACCAAGGAAGCCTGGAAGTAAGAGAATTTCAATCAACTCTCTTCAAGTTTAGTCATTCTAACTTGAACAAAGAGAAATGATTCAAGAAAAATGGAAAAGTGTCTTGGTGCTGCTATCCTAACAGATATCCTAATATCAGCTGTTGGGATAATATCAAATAGTATGTATGTAATTGTAACTTCAGAAGATAAGAGAATGTGATGAGAAAGTATTAGAAAAGATAATGGCTGACAGTTTCCCAGATTAGGTGAGAAACAAAGATGAAAGCTGCTCAGCAAACCTCAAGAGGAATACAAAGAAAATCACACCTAGACACTTCCTAGAAAACAGCTGAAAATCAAAGAATGTTGAAAGCAGCCAGTGTGAAGATGAATTACATACAGTACAATGGTGATACAAATGGTGAATCACGTCTCATCGGGAAAAAGGAAGGCGGTTGTAAGGTGGTGGGACATTTTTAAAGTGCTAAAGAAACAAGAATCTATTTGACATTTTATGTCCAAAGAGAAATCCTTCAAAAACAAACGTGAAATAAAAAATATTTTCAGAGAAATGAAAATGGAGACAATTTGTTGTTGATCTGTCCAACAGGAAATTCTGAAGGAAGTTCTTCAGGCTCAAGGGAAATGACACCAGATGGAGCTGAGCATAGTCGTGTGGGGTTTTATAAGTAGATGTAAAATTCTTACATTTTAATATATATTACGAGTGCTGTAGGAATCTTAAGGATAGTGGGATCTGTGAAACCATCAGTGTTCTTACAAGAAAAACAAGAATTTTATGGTGTTTTGTAGCTTTTCGTTTTTTAAAAAATGTGTAGGTCATTTGTTAAATTATTGTCACAGGATTGTTTGGGAGGAAGAACCTAGATAATGTGAGCATCAGATTGTAAGAGAAAAGGAAGTAATGGTGGTAGGGGGTATAGATCAACCACATATTGACAGGACCAGAAGTATTGATAGTTGCAGGGACAAAGAAAATTTTTACAAAATTATTTTCTGTATGTTCTGAGAGATCCTTCTCTTACAGTAACTCTGATAGGGTAGATGGGTTAGGGATGGAGGAAAGAAGTGGGGATGAAGGAGAAGAGGAAGCCACTGATAACTCACTCTTAGTAGAAACAATGGCCAGAATCTAGATGATCTAGAATTAGATCCCCTGCAGAATCCATAGGTGACTAGGTGATTAAACCTTTCCAGAAGGGAGTTTTGGTGTAAAAAAGTATCTTGCTCAAATGTATCCAACATAGTCTCCAAACTTTTGGATTGCACAACTGGTATCAGCAAAAATGTCTTAGTATATACGCTACATATGTAGCCCATGAACTATTGAGCTAATACATTATGATGTTATAAAACAGTTTAAACAGGAGATAAAATGGAAGAAAAGTACAAAGAAACAAAAGTATAAAAAGTCCTAATACTGTTGGGTCACAGTGTTATGTTTTATACCTTTTGAAATGATATCTAGTTTGAAGATCTCTGCAATGAGAATACAGTACTGGGATGTACTTGGAATTACTTGTTTTTGTTTATCTGTCTATATTTCTATTTATGGAGTATACAGAATTTTATACAACTGGAGTGTCATGTATTTAAAAATTATGTACAGCTGTAAAATTCAATCTTGTTTTTCAGCTTTACTATTATGCCTCCTGACTTGAACCATACTACACCCCTTCATGGATAACCTAATAATCTAGTGAATAAGCTACACTACGTTTCTCATATTCATATATAATCATTTATGAAGCTCTTTACTGCTTCATAAATAAGGACATAGTATATGAATGTTTCTGCATCTTGATTTTATAACTTAAAATAGGTTGTAGAAAATCCTCCAACATAGGTAAAACTCATTTTTAGTGGTTACATAATGTTCCATGTTGTAAATGTGCTGACTTACTGAACTATTCTTCTATTGGCCATTCAGCTTATATTCAGTATGCTTACTTTTTTTTTTTGCTGTTGTAAACAATGATTCAGTAAATGTGTTAAGTATATGTATCCTTATGTATTGGGATTTTTTTTTTAAGTATAAAGGATGCTATTATTAGGTCATTGGATATCTTGAATTTGTTTTTCTAGATTGCCCTCCAAAGTCTTAGAACTCATATTTCCACCAGTGATGCCAGAGAGTATTCTTCTTCTCCCATTTTGTGCCATGTCAGCCATAGTTCCATTTTTCCCTCTCACATTTTGGTGATTTGAAAAAGTCTTGGCAGAGTGGGTGCAAAATGCAGTTTTAAGTCTGCATTACTGGTGAGGCCGGGCATCTAATCAGTCTCCCGAATTTTCTCTTCAGGGAATTGCATGTTCATGTCCTTTGTCCATTTTCTTACTGGCTTTTGTTCCCGTTGATTTACCGTTAGCTGTGCTGTTAATTTATAAGAGACCTTGGCATCTCATTCCCTTATTTCTCTGTACATTGCAGGTACCTTTTTTGATCTCTTATATAATTATTAACATTATTTATGATGTCTCTTTATACACAAGCCAATTTCTGTTTTCTAAGGTCAACATAATTTTTCCCAAAGTTAAATTTGAATTATCTGCTTAGAAATTCCAATGCAAAATATGGCGGCTGCTGTGAGAGCAAAGTTCTGCTAATGTATACAGGAGCCGAGGTGGCACGGCTCTCACCATGTTCTCTGATCAGCCTGCTGTGCAGGGGCTTAACTTGGGTACATACCCAACCAAGGTTTGTTATGAACCCATTGCCCTACTATGGGAATATCCAACAGGGCAAGATTTACTTGATTGCATTTTGCTGCCTCTCCTATAGTTTTGTCCTCCTTTTGCTTCAGGCTTCTTGAAATAGGCTGTGTTTTTTCACTAGGTGATATTGGCTGTAGGAAAACATCATTTCCAGCAGTGTGGATCTTGCAGGTCCTGTAGGGCAGTGGATATTTTATTTCAGCTGGATCAGACTCCAAAAGAGGAATGGAACAGATGTTTGAATTTGGTTAAATGCTTTCAATATTTATTACTTAGGTGACCTAGTTTAGCAGCAATTGTAATAGAGAAAAAAGCAAGGCCATTTGGGAAAAACAGAGTTTATTGCATTCACCTTAAAAATAAAAAATCTTTCCCCTTTTTATTTTATTTAGCTTGAATGTGGGAATAAAGAAAGCCCTGAGAGATTGTCTTCCCCCTTTGAACAGATATTTATATGTATACTGCATTAAAAGTGGTTTCCCATATGAAGTATTTGTTGATATGACCAAAGAACAGTCTTGCAGCTACAGTTCTTGATGTGCTTATAACTGAGTTTCAGAGCTGAGGAACTTTGAGGTCGTCTCAGAGCTTTACACCTTATAAATGAGGGAACAGACTTAGAGGAATTTAATCCATGGCTCTCAGAGATTCAGTGGCACAGGCAGAAGAAGAATTTGAATTTCCAAAATCTGATCCAGTGTTTTCCCTTTCTCCATCTTGAGTGCTGTGGATGCCATGTCCTGGCGGAATGAGCACTTGTATCTTTGTTCCATTATATCCATCTTTGACTCTCTAGATGCCTCAGAGCTCACCTCAGTATAAGGAAGGTTCTGGCTAGGAAGTGGAAAGATTGTGGAAGAACAGCTTGTTTGACATGTTCCCACGATTGTTTTCATTCTTCCAGGTTTACAGGTAATGAGAAGGGAGTGTGTAGTGTTAACATCCCAACCCTTAAGCCATGAATGTCGCTTGTAGCTGCCACTGGGGTCCATGATGGAGAGCCAACTCAAAATTCATGTAGATACAAGAGCTCTAACAATTCTGTGGGAGAAGAATTTGGAGAATGAGCAAAGTTAGGTCTGAAAGGCTTTCCAGACAAGTGGATATTTATTTCCCACATCTGGCCCACCAGATTTTAATTCCTTGCAGTGTTGTAAGACGTGGGTCACTGGAGAATGTAACATTATGGCAGCTGAGGCTGAACTCTCATCATGTGGTGTACGGAGCGGCTACCAAGGTAAAGCAGCAGGGGAAAAAAAATTGAAGTGATAACGTGGGGGATTAGATGCATATACCTGATTATTACTGTGAATTACATCTTAAGCAGCAGGCTGAAAGGGGATGAAAACATTTGGAATTGACCGAGATGAACAAGACTTACATTTTTATTGTCTAGAAATACTGAAGGATGGGGAACAGGAAGCATAAGAAACCTGCCTTTTTCTTACCTCTTGAACTATTTTTTAATTTTTAAAATTTATTTTTTATTTTTGGGTTTGTTTGTAAGAAATCTGGGGTCTTCTTTTTTACATAATTTTTTAAAAAATTGTGGTAACTATAACTAAATTGGCCATTTTTAACCTTTCTAAGTATGCAAGTCGTTGGCCTTAATTACATTCATGTTGCGCAGCCAGCACCGCTGTTCTTCTAAAACTTTCATCACTGCAAACAGAAGCCCTCTACCTATTAAATTATACAGCTCCACCTGCCTCCCACTGTTTTTCGGTAACCTCTGTTCTACCATTGTCTCTCTACATTTGCCTATTCTATGAACCTCATTTAAGTGGAATCATACAGAATTAGTCCTTTTGTGTCTGACTTATTTCACTTCACATTATGTTTTCCAGGTTCTTCTAGGCTATAGCATGTATCAGAACTTCATACTTTTTTATGGTTGAGTAATATTTCATTGTGTATATCTCCCATTTTGTTTATTCTTCTGTCAAGGGACATTCTTTGGGTTGTTTCTACCTTTTGCCTGTTATGAATGGTGCTGCAGTAATCATTGGTATCTAAGTAAGTGTTTGAGTCTCTGTTTTCAGTTTGTTTGGGGCATGTACCTGGGAGTGGAATTGCTGGACCGTCTGTTGATTCTGGCTGTAGCTTTTTGAGGAACTGCCAAACTATATCCCATAGTGGCTGTGGTGCTGGGTTCCTTCACTGTATTGGAAACTGGTGGAGGTCTCTTAGTTGTAGGTGTAACTGTACAGATAACTGACCTTAGGGGTGCTGAATGGGACTGTAAATTCCAAACTCAATATTTACATATAACCGGAGTTTTTTTTTTAAAATTATTTTAATTGGAGGTTAATTACTTTACAATATTGTATTGGTTTTGCCATACATCAACATGAATCTGCCATGGGTGTACACGTGTTCCCCATCCTGAACCCCACTCCCTCCTCCCTCCCGGTACCATCCCTCTGGGTCATCCCAGTCACCAGCCCCGAGCATCCTGTATCCTGCATTGAACCTGGACTGGCGATTCATTTCACATATGGTATTATACATGTTTCAATGCCATTCTCCCAAATCATGCCACCCTCACCCTCTCCCACAGAGTCCAAAAGACTCTTCTATACATCTGTGTCTCTTTTGCTGTCTTGCATACAGGGTTATCGTTACCATCTTTCTAAATTCCATATATATGCGTTAGTGTACTGTATTGGTGATTTTCTTTCTGGCTTACTTCACTCTGTATAATAGGCTCCAGTTTCATCCACCTCAGTAGAACTGATTCAAATGTATTCTTTTTAATGGCTGAGTAATACTCCATTGTGTATATGTACCACAGCTTTCTTATCCATTCATCTGCTGATGGACATCTATTTTTTTAATAAACATATTTTTGAAATAAATACTGCTTTTAACTATTCATTTGAACAGTCTCTGAATATGAATTTTACCAGAGGGGTGAAATCCAGTAGTAATTTGTTGTCCTTGCTGGTGTAGGGGTGTGAAAGAAATCTGACACCCTTGAGTGTGCATCAGGTATTGTGCTGGGTATTTTCCTACATTTATAAAAAATTCCATTTCATGTTTCTTTCACTTTGTGGGTTAGGTATCATCCCTCTTATATTGCAGTGAGAAAATGGAGATAATTCTTCCCTTCTTTCCCTTGGCAGGTGGTAGAGTTAGAATTTGGTTCCTAGAATTTGATGAAAAAGCTTTGCAGTTGATACTTCCTCAGTAGCAGGAAAGTGAAGTTGCTCAGTCGTGTCCGAGTCTTTGCGACCACATGGACTGTAGCCTACCAGGCTCTTCCCTCCATGGGATTCTCCAGGCAAGAGTACTGAAGTGGGTTGCCATTTCCTTCTCCAGGGGATCTTCCCAACTCAGGGATCGAACCCGGGTCTCCTGCATTTCCAGGCAGACACTTTAACCTCTGAGCCACCAGGGAAGCATAGTAGCTCAGTAGCATAGAAGCCCTTAATTATTGTTTACATTTTGCATTTTTCTTGGATTATATTTAGTTAGATTTACTCTGGCCTTCTTAGTTTAGATAAATAGGACATGGCTGTAATTGCTTTTAAATTTGTGTTCAGGGGGTGCTCAGTCCCAAGTAACCAAATGTAGCAGCTTATTTTTGACAAAACTAAGGATTTTGGTTATTAACAATATTTCTTTCCGTGGTGACTTGCTAAATAAATCATCAAAACCTTGAACTGAATAAGTATAGTCATCTGTGCTTTTCGGAGGTTTTGAACAGTTACCTCAGCCGTTGTGGATAGGATATCTACCTTATTAGTGTGTAGCTTTGATAGAAGAAAAATGGGGATGAACATTGTTGGAATTCTCTCTCTCTCTCTCTCTCTCTCTCTCTCTCTTGCTGTTTGTTTCTTTTTGTAAATACTAGGTAATATTGCTACCTAACACGTAAGTAATGTTTTCAACTTTTAAACTTTTTTCTTCCAGTTTTATTGATTTCCCCCCCCACTTTTCAAAGTACTTGTAAATAGATGGTCTCATTTGATACAGGTTTAAAAAATTAGAGAAGATAAATTCATAGACTGGTATTTTGTAAACTCTTTGAGAATGGTGTAAACACATAGAAACAAGAGAAGACAGGATGAGGAAACCTCAAAGGACTATTTTATCAGTTCAGAGCTGGTTGTGTCCTTCTGTACTCTGCCTGCTTTTCTTCTCCTCCCTGATTATTTGAAGTCAATCTGTAAATATTTTTAGCATATATTTGTAAAAGATAGGGCTCTTAACGCATCCCCCCCCAAGACCTTTATCCCACCAAAAGATAATTAATAAAAATTCTCATTAAGAATCCAGGTAAATGTCCCTCAGTGTTTCATAAGTTTTTTTTATGGCTTATTAGTTTAGATTGGAATTAAAATGTTCATTGTGATGACAGTCTGTGTCTTACACATTTTGATCTGTGAGTCCCTCTTCCCTCTCTATTTCCTTGAAATCTCTTCATTGAACTGTGATTTTGCTGTGATGCTGGGAAATTAACATGTATCCTGCCCCTTGAATTTGCTGTAAATGGTGTGTAGGTCTAGGGGCTTGATAACACTCAGGTTTGATTTTTGGTAGGACTACTTCCAAAGTGGCAATGTGCTCTTCCATCAAGGGGCATGTTATCTCTTTTTGTGATGTCACATACTTCCGTAGGGGTAGCAAATATGGTGTTTTAATTCTGTCCTTTTTCTACTAGAAAAACTTTGCAAACCAGCTTTCTTTTCCTCAAGTTGTTTGCTTGATGTACAGTTTGTATAGCAAAAGTAGCAAGGTAAAAGTAAAAAAAAAAAAAAAAAAAAA
>SJYW01050114.1:1449549-1470510 GCA_006410735.1 Raphicerus campestris
ACTAAAGTCCATCTAGTCAAGGCTATGGTTTTTCCTGTGGTCATGTATGGATGTGAAAGTTGGACTGTGGAGAAGGCTGAGTGCTGAAGAATTGATGCTTCTGAACTGTGGTGTTGGAGAAGACTCTTGAGAGTCCCTTGGACTACCAGGAGATCCAACCATTCCATTCTGAAGGAGATCAACCCTGGGATTTCTTTGGAAGGAATGACGCTAAAGCTGAAACTCCAGTACTTTGGCCACCTCATGAGAAGAGTTGACTCATTGGAAAAGACTCTGATGCTGGGAGGGATTAGGGGCAGGAGGAGAAGGGGCTGACAGAGGATGAGATGGCTGGATGGCATCACGGACTCGATGGACGTGAGTCTGAGTGAACTCCGGGAGGTGGTGATGGACAGGGAGGCCTGACATGCTGCGATTCATGGGGTCACAAAGAGTCACACACAACTGAGCGACTGAACTGAACTGAGGCTTCAACAGTACATGAAATGAGAAATTCCAGGTGTACAACCTGGATTTAGAAAAGGCAGAGGAACCAGAAATCAAATTGCTAATATTCATTGGATCATAGAGGAAGCAGGGAAATTCCAGAAAAACATCTACTTCTACTTAATTGACTATGCTAAAGCCTTTGACTGTATGGATCACAATACACTATGGAAAACTCTTAAAGAGATGGTAATATCAGACCACCTAACTGTCTCCTGAGAAACCTGTATTCACAATAGGAAGCAATAGTTAGGACTGGACATAGAACAATGGACTGGTTCAAAATTGGGAAAGGAGTATGTCAAGGCTGTATATTTTCACCCTGCTTATTTCACTTCTCTGCATAGTACATTAATACAAAATGCCAGGCTGGATGAATCACAGGCTGGAATCAAGAAATTGCTGGGAGAAATATCAGTGACCTCAGATATGCAGGTAATACTACTCTAGTGGCAGAAAGTGAAGAGGAACTAAAGAGCTGTTGATGAAAGTGAAAGAGGAGAGTGAAAAAGTTGGCTTAAAACTCAACATTCAGAAAACTAAGATCATGGCAGCCAGTCCCATAACTTTATGACAAATAAATGGGGAAAATGGAAACAGTGACAGATTGTATTTTCTTGGGCTCAAAAATCACTGTAGATGGTGACTGCAACTATGACATTAAAAGATGCTTGCTCCTTGGAAGAAAAGCTGACAAACCTAGACAGAGTATTAAAAAGCAGAGACTTCACTTTGCTGACAAAGGTCTGTCTGTATAGTCAAAGGCATGGTTTTTCCAGTAGTCTTGTAATATTGTGGGCCGTAGAGAAGACCGAGTGCTGAAGAACTGATGCTTTCGAACTGTGGTGCTGGAGAACGCTCTTGAGAGTCCTTTGAACAGCAAGAGCTGACTCATTGGGAAAGTTCCTGATGCCATGAAAGACTGAGCAACAAACCCCTGATCAGATAAATCATTTGCAAATTATCTTCTATGTGGTAGATTATCTTTCTCTTTTGTAGAGCATTTTCTTTTATGTGCAGAATCTTTTAAATTTTATGTAATATTTGTTTAGTTTTGCTTTTGTTTACCTTGCCTGGAGTGTCACCATTTATTGAAGAAATTATCTTTTTCAATTGTATTATTCTTTCCTCCTTTATTGAACACTGCTGTTGTTCATTCGCTAAGTTGTGTCTGACTCTTTGCAACCCCATGAACTATAGCATGCCAGGCTTTCCTATCCTTCACTATCACCTTGAATTTGCTCAAATTCATGTCCATTCAGTCAGTCATGCCATCCAACCATCTCATCCTCTGTTGCCCCATTCTCCTCTAAGCCTCAGTTTTCCCCAGCATCAGGGTTTTTCCCACTGAGTCAGCTCTTTGTATCAGTTGGCCAAAGTACTGGAGCTGCACCTTCATCATCAGTCCTATCAATGAAAATTCAGGGTTGATTTCCTTTAGAATTGACTGGTATGATCTCCATGTTGTCCAAGGGACTCTCAAGAATCTTCTCTAGCAAATGACTACTGGAAAAACCACAGCTTTGATTATACAGACCTTTGTCAGCAAAGTGATGGGTCTGCTTTTTAATATGCTGTCCAGGTTTATCATAATAGCTTTCTTTCCAAGGAACAAGCATCTTTTAATTTCATATCAGTTGTCTATATATGCATGGGTTTGTTTCTGGGCTTTCATTCTGTTCCATTGATCTATGTATCTGTTTTTCTGCCACTACTATACTGTTTTGATTACTATAGATTTGTAAAATAGTGTGAATCGGGGCTTGTGATATTTTCAATTTTCTTTTTCTCAGAATTGTTTTGACTATTCACAGTCTTTGTGCCTCCATATAAAATATAGAATTTTTTGTTCTACTTTTATTAAAAATGTCCTTGGGACTTTTTTAGGGATTATATTGGCTATGTAAATTGCTCTGAGTAATATGGACAAATATCTTTCCATTTATTTGTGTCTTTCTCAATTACTTTCAAGAATGCCTTACTGTTTTTAGTTTATAGACCTTTCACCTACTTATATTTATTCCTAGGTAATTTATTTAGGTGAAAGACAGGGAAGCCTGGCGTGCTGCAGTCTATGAGTCGCAATGAGTTGGACATGACTGAGTGACTGACCAACAACAACAATTATTCTTTAGTTATGATTGTAATTTCTCTTTCAGCTAGTTAATTGTTAGGATAGAGATACAAAATTAATTTTTGTGTTGATTTTTGTAGTCTGCAACTTTATTATTTCTAATAGGTTTTTTCTGCTTTATTGGTGGAGTCTTTAGGGTTTACTACTATAAAATAATTGGAAAAGGAAATGATAACCCACTCCAGTATTCTTGCCTGGAGAATCCCATGGACAGAGAAGCCTGGTAGGCTACAGTCCATGTGGTCACAAAAAGTTGGACATGACCGAGAGACTTCACTTACTTACTATAAAATGATATCATCTGCACATAATGGCAGTTTTACTTATTCCTTTCCAATGTGGATTCTTTTATTTATTTTCCTTGTATGATTGCTCTAAGACTTCCAATACTATGTTAAATAGAAGTGACAGGAGTGAGCATCCTTGTCTTGCTCCTGATTTTAGAGAGATAGCTTTCAGTTTTTCACCACTGAGTATGATGTTAGCTGTGCCCACCTACTTTAATCTTTGCCTTAAGTCATTTTGTCAAACTCAAAAGTTTTACTGGGTGCCATATATTTAGTCTTTGTCTTAAGATCCTTTAATCAACAGGGAGTTTATCCTGGCATTTTATTAGATAGAATGTATTTTTAGAACCCATCTGTTTTTTGGGGAACTGGAAAAAATAAAGCTTTTCCAAACCTTCAAGTTTCTAAATTTCAGGAATCTCTCTATTTTTTCTCATTTCTACTTGCAAATTTGCAATTGTTTTCTTAGCTCATCCCTTTCTTGTAACACTTTTACCAAATGTAACCAATCAACAACTAAGCAATCAACAACTAAGGTCTCATTTTCCAGTCTCTATCTCTGCAACTCAAGCCCATTAGTGTTACATGTCTCCTGTCTTGGGCAGACTGCTGCTGCTGCTGCTGCTGCTGTTGCTGCTGCTAAGTCGCTTCAGTCTTGTCTGACTCTGTGCAACCCCGTAGACAGCAGCCCACCAGGCTCCCCTGTCCCTGGGATTCTCCAGGCAAGAATACTGGAGTGGGTTGCCATTTCCTTCTCCAAAGCATGAAAGTGAAAAGTGAAAGTGAAGCTGCTCAGTCCTCTCCGACTCCTAGCGACCACATGGACCGCAGACTACTGACTCCAAAAGATGCCCATATCCTAATCCTGGAAAACTGTGGAAAGGGGAGTTGAGATTGCAGATGGAATGAGGTTAATTCTGAAATCATCTTGGCAATCATTCTGCACTATTTAGATGGCTCCAGTCTAGCCGTGTGTGTTCTTAAAAGGGAAAGAGGGAAGTAGAAGAGTGAGTCAAAGAGATTCAACATGAGGATTATACAGGTCCTTGGTATTTTTGGTGACGGAGGAAGGTGGCCAGAATTCAAGGAAGGTGGAGATTGCTAATACTCGAAGTAACCCTTAGTTCACAGTGAGCGTGGAAACGTGAACCTCAGTCCTACAAGGAATTCTGCAGGGAACTAAATTCTGCCAGCAACCCAACTGAGCAAGGAAATAGGTTCTAGAAAAAGAATGCAGCTTGCTGTCCCCTTGATGATAGTCTGGTGAGGTCTGTGTAGGACCTCTCACCCAACAGATCTTTAAAATAATATTGTGTTACTTTAAGTCTATAAATTTGTAGAAGTTTGCTATAGCAGTAATAAAAATCTAACATATCTCCAAAGTTATATCTGACAAGCTTTGTAACAAATATTTTGCTCCTGTACACATGCATCACTGTCTCTGCAGACTCAGATACATATTATCTTACCACCCACCCTCTGACTTATACGCCTCTACCAAATATTTAAAGTTTTTATTCCAGTGGCACCCTACTGCCAGTTTCAGATTCTACGTTAGTCAGAATAGATTGAGTTATCCTATTACCACTTATCCTACTCTGGTTAAATGAATCAGGACTGTCAGTGACCTCAACAAAGGTTTATTTCTTACTAACGGAAAATCTGCTGTGAGACCAGCAGAACTCCAGAGCATCTGCCTTTTAAGAGGTGACTCAGAGAGCTAGCCTGCTTCCATCTTATGGCTATTTAATCTAATACAGATCTTTCAAAGGGTCACAGAAGAGAAAGAAAACAGTGGGAATCTTCAAGGATTTTCACTTTCTAAGATCAGAAACAACACTTGTCCCTGTTGCCTCGTAGTGCATTGGCCAGAATTAAATCACAGCTCTGCACATCCTTTAGAGAGATGAGAAGTGCAGGACTTTTGTGTGCCCAGAAGATAATTGATATTAATGGTTCACTTTAATAAAATGTGGTCTCAAAAGAATTCAGACTGGTCCACCTGAGAAGCAGACATTGAACTTAATGTTCATTCAGAATCCCAAACTGTAGACTACATCTCAAGCTTTCCCAAGAACTTATTCCTCAAGTCCCACTTAACACAAAGCCAACTATAGGTTTTGTAGTCCATCTCTCTCCCAGCTCTATGCCCAATGAGATACCAATCTTCCCTTCTATAAGCAAACTCAAACCTTTAGGAATGGCTCAGAGTAAACCTTTCCTGGACTTGATGTGGGACAAAAACTCCTTTCCTTTCTCTTGTGGAAGAGAAAAACTCCAGTTTGCCCTACTTACTCCATGACCAAAGATGCTGATGATTTCTTTCATTTTTTCCCCCTTCCCAATGTATCTAGGAAAACAAAATGGACATAAACAATCAGTCAAATGCATTATAGTGCTATATATAGAGCTATTTCTTTATAGTATTAGCACTAAAACATTATAGAAGTTCAAAGGAAGAAAGAGTTTAATGAGAACTAGAAATAGTCCTTAAGAGTTTCTGAGTCAGAATTCACTAACTCAGGTGCCAGATAATGTGATGGTTACTTTCAAGTCTCAACAGGGTCATGGGCTGTCTGACCCTCATATTTAGCCAAACACTATTTACAGTGGGTCTGGAAGGGTGTTTCCGAATCAGATTAACATTTGAATCAGTAGATTCAATAAAGCAGATGGCCCTCTCTATTGTGCGCAGGCCTCATCCAATCAGTTGAAGAGCAAAAAGGATGGGTAAGAAGGATTCCTCCTGCCTGACTGTGAGCTGGGACACTGGCCTGGCCTTTGCAGCCTTCAGACTCAGCTGGGAACAACAGCTTGGGTCTCAGACCTGCTGACTTCTGGACTGGAACTCAAACAATGAACCCTCCAAGTTCTTGGGTCTTTGGACTCAGAGTGGAGCTACAAACACATTGGTTCTCTTCAGCCTCCAGCTGACTGCCTGTAGACCTTGGGACACTTCAGGCTCTGTAATTGTAAAGTCAATTCCTTATCATATATCCTTTCTATGTATACATGTGTGTATATGCTTAACATATAAAATTATGTGTGTGTGTGTGTGTGTGTGTGTGCTAAATTGCTTCAGTTCTGTGCAACTCTGTGCAACCCTACAGACTGTAGCCTGCCAGGTTCCTCTGTCCATGGGATTTTCCAGGCAAGAATACTGGAGTGGCTTGCGAAGTCCTCCTCCAGGGGATCATCAAGACCCAGAGATCAAACCCATGTCTCTTAACATCTTCTGCACTGGCAGGCAGGTTCTTTACCTCCAGTGCCATCTGGGAAGCCCATATATAATTGCATGCTTGCGTAAATATCTTTATGTATATATGCCAAGGATTCCAGGAGACTGCTCTGCCTGAGGTCTCTGTAAAGTTTACAATGAGTCATGCTGGGGGGAAAGCATGCATAAGTGGAAAAAAAGAGACTATGCCATGTTCTGCAATAGATGACAAGAAGAAAAAAAATAAGTCAAGCAATGTTATATGTAAATAAAGATTCCCTTGAGGATAAAATCTTGCTGAGGCGTGCTCTGTACAGCCCCCATAGATCTCAACATCAGTCTGAGCATATAATAAAGAACCAATACTTTTTTGAATATCATCAAAATTGTGGTGAAACTGGAGTAAAAGAAGTCACGTTGATGGGCACTACCTAAATTCACCAAAACTGCACGTGGAAAACTCCATTGCACTGGTGAATCCCTCATCTGTACTAACATTTAATTTTACTTAACTCACCTCTGTTTCTATTTATTTTTCTAATATTAACTCAAAGGCTGAATCAACCTAGTTCTAATGCTCATAATCAGATGGGTCTGGTGCACTGAAAAAGTGTGGCTGTGCTCTCACAGAATGACACTAAAGTAAGAAAAAGAGAAGTGAACCCAAAGCTGTTCATTCCCGTAAACAGATGAAACCAGAGCCATGCTCCCTGGAAAAGCATCAGCGTGGTATTAAAAACAGTGAGGAGCAGTGGGCAAAAGATGCTATCCATCCTGAATGCCACTTTCATGCTTCTAGGTCTGCCTTCTGGGGCTGGGAGGAACAGTGCCACCTTATGAAGGAGCAGAGGAGCTACTGAGATTTGAAAAAGGATTTAAATAAAGACAAAACTAAAAACTTTTTCCACATGCTATAAGCAGTTTCAAAGAAATGATTTGCCTTGGGATATTCAGTAATCAACAAGGTGGATCTGAACTATTTTTCATTCTTTTTAAAAAAAATAATGAATTTATTTATTTCATTAAAGTGTCAGAGAGTTGATCCAAGTTGTAGTCATGAACATACATGCAATGCATTTTATATGTTTTATAACTACAGTCTAGATGCTTTCTATCACATAATTTCTGAATGGCATTTGTGTTAAGACTCTTGATAATGCCTTGGACTGCAAGGAGATCCAACCAGTCAATCCTAAATATTCACTGGAATATTCAGTGGAAGGACTGATGCTGAAGCTGAAACTCCAATACTTTGGTCACTTGATGTAAAGAACTGACTCATTGGAAAAGACCTAGATGCTGGGAAAGACTGAAGGCAGGAGGAGAAGGGGACGCCAGAGGAGGAGATGGTTGGATGGCACCACTGAAGCAATAGACAGGAGTCTAAATAAGCTCCAGGAGTTGGTGATGGACAAGGAAGCCTGGCATGCTGCAGTCCACGGGGTCTCAAAGAGTCGGACACAATTGAGCAACTGAACTGAATATTTTTGTACAGTCTCTCTGAATCAAAAGTTTTCCACATGTTTCATCTTATTTCCCATGAAAACTCAGATTTTGGAAGCTAAGTTTAGAAAAGCCTGTTTTCATCATCACAAATTTGAAATATTTCCTCATTTATTCTCAAACTTTATTGTTGATCAGTTATTTATATCTATCTGCCTTTCTACTTTATGGTATATATTTTAATTTATATTTTATCATTTTATTTAAACTATACTATTTTATATTTAAAGTTAATTTTATATTTATATTTGACTTTTTATACTATTTACTACACTGGCAACCAGGACATCTAGGAAATGCTTTAGCAGACTTTTTAAGCAATATATTTTAATTGTACATTTTATTCCTCCTAGATACAAGATTAATCAAGACATCTACCCATTTATACCAGCCACAATATAATTTTCAGCTTTGATCTGAAGTTACAAGATTTTCATTTATCTCACAGATACTCCAAGTGCTTAATCACTGTTAAGAATTTAAAGCTCTAATTAATACCAAAGAGAACCTCTCTATTGCAGTATAAAATTAAATTTGCATAAAAATAGTTAGCTTACTGTCTCCTTTATTCTCTTTTCTCCCTCTGTGGTAAATAGATTAAGCCCCCTCCCAAAAAAGTCCATGTCTTAAACTCTGCATGCATTCATGTGCATGTCTAACTCTATGCAACCTCATAGACTGTAGCCCACCAGACCCCACTGTCCACAGAATTTTTCAGGCAAGAATATTGGAGTGGGTTGCCATTTCTACTCCAGGGGATCCTCCCAACCCAGGGAGGGAACTGCACTTTCTGCATTGGCAGCAGACTCTTTACTCTTGCACCACCTGGGCAGCCCTAGGACTTAAGAGTGTATGTCCTTTACATGACAAAGAGGACTTTCTGTAGATGCAGTTAAAAATTTTCAGATTTGGGAGATTATTTCAGATTATCTAAGTGGGCCCAGTATAATCACAAATGTCCTCAAGAGTGGAAAAGGGAGGAAGAAAAGAAGGTCAGAGTGATGCTGTGTGAAAAGCACGTGACTCTGGCTGGGTTTGAGGACGGAGGAAAGGGGCTGTCACCACGTGCTGTGGGCTGTGCCTCTAAAAGGTGGAATAGGCAGGGGATCTCTCCTGGAGCCTTCAGAGGGGGGTGGCTCCTTGACTTAAACCCAGGAGACCCACTTCAGACTTGCAACCTACAGACTTGTGAGATAATAAATTTGTGTGGTTTTAAGCCACCAAAATTATAAGTAATTTGATATAGATACAACAGCAGTAAAAAAAAACTAATATCCCTCTCTTCTTCCTTTATCTATTAGCAAATATTTATTAAGAACTTATCCCTACTAAATATTGGGAATGAAAAGAAAAATGAGATGATTGAAATTTCAGCTGTTTTTTCCTATTTTAAAATTCATGACTACCATTTATCCAACAATTCCAGTTCTGGGTATTTTTTTTTTAAGAAAACAAAAGGACAAATTTTAGAAGATATATATACCCCTATGGTCATTGCAGTACTATTTACAATAGCCAAGATACGGAAGTAACCTGTGTANGAATATCATCAAAATTGTGGTGAAACTGGAGTAAAAGAAGTCACGTTGATGGGCACTACCTAAATTCACCAAAACTGCACGTGGAAAACTCCATTGCACTGGTGAATCCCTCATCTGTACTAACATTTAATTTTACTTAACTCACCTCTGTTTCTATTTATTTTTCTAATATTAACTCAAAGGCTGAATCAACCTAGTTCTAATGCTCATAATCAGATGGGTCTGGTGCACTGAAAAAGTGTGGCTGTGCTCTCACAGAATGACACTAAAGTAAGAAAAAGAGAAGTGAACCCAAAGCTGTTCATTCCCGTAAACAGATGAAACCAGAGCCATGCTCCCTGGAAAAGCATCAGCGTGGTATTAAAAACAGTGAGGAGCAGTGGGCAAAAGATGCTATCCATCCTGAATGCCACTTTCATGCTTCTAGGTCTGCCTTCTGGGGCTGGGAGGAACAGTGCCACCTTATGAAGGAGCAGAGGAGCTACTGAGATTTGAAAAAGGATTTAAATAAAGACAAAACTAAAAACTTTTTCCACATGCTATAAGCAGTTTCAAAGAAATGATTTGCCTTGGGATATTCAGTAATCAACAAGGTGGATCTGAACTATTTTTCATTCTTTTTAAAAAAAATAATGAATTTATTTATTTCATTAAAGTGTCAGAGAGTTGATCCAAGTTGTAGTCATGAACATACATGCAATGCATTTTATATGTTTTATAACTACAGTCTAGATGCTTTCTATCACATAATTTCTGAATGGCATTTGTGTTAAGACTCTTGATAATGCCTTGGACTGCAAGGAGATCCAACCAGTCAATCCTAAATATTCACTGGAATATTCAGTGGAAGGACTGATGCTGAAGCTGAAACTCCAATACTTTGGTCACTTGATGTAAAGAACTGACTCATTGGAAAAGACCTAGATGCTGGGAAAGACTGAAGGCAGGAGGAGAAGGGGACGCCAGAGGAGGAGATTGTTGGATGGCACCACTGAAGCAATAGACAGGAGTCTAAATAAGCTCCAGGAGTTGGTGATGGACAAGGAAGCCTGGCATGCTGCAGTCCACGGGGTCTCAAAGAGTCGGACACAATTGAGCAACTGAACTGAATATTTTTGTACAGTCTCTCTGAATCAAAAGTTTTCCACATGTTTCATCTTATTTCCCATGAAAACTCAGATTTTGGAAGCTAAGTTTAGAAAAGCCTGTTTTCATCATCACAAATTTGAAATATTTCCTCATTTATTCTCAAACTTTATTGTTGATCAGTTATTTATATCTATCTGCCTTTCTACTTTATGGTATATATTTTAATTTATATTTTATCATTTTATTTAAACTATACTATTTTATATTTAAACTTAATTTTATATTTATATTTGACTTTTTATACTATTTACTACACTGGCAACCAGGACATCTAGGAAATGCTTTAGCAGACTTTTTAAGCAGTATATTTTAATTGTACATTTTATTCCTCCTAGATACAAGATTAATCAAGACATCTACCCATTTATACCAGCCACAATATAATTTTCAGCTTTGATCTGAAGTTACAAGATTTTCATTTATCTCACAGATACTCCAAGTGCTTAATCACTGTTAAGAATTTAAAGCTCTAATTAATACCAAAGAGAACCTCTCTATTGCAGTATAAAATTAAATTTGCATAAAAATAGTTAGCTTACTGTCTCCTTTATTCTCTTTTCTCCCTCTGTGGTAAATAGATTAAGCCCCCTCCCAAAAAAGTCCATGTCTTAAACTCTGCATGCATTCATGTGCATGTCTAACTCTATGCAACCTCATAGACTGTAGCCCACCAGACCCCACCGTCCACAGAATTTTTCAGGCAAGAATATTGGAGTGGGTTGCCATTTCTACTCCAGGGGATCCTCCCAACCCAGGGAGGGAACTGCACTTTCTGCATTGGCAGCAGACTCTTTACTCTTGCACCACCTGGGCAGCCCTAGGACTTAAGAGTGTATGTCCTTTACATGACAAAGAGGACTTTCTGTAGATGCAGTTAAAAATTTTCAGATTTGGGAGATTATTTCAGATTATCTAAGTGGGCCCAGTATAATCACAAATGTCCTCAAGAGTGGAAAAGGGAGGAAGAAAAGAAGGTCAGAGTGATGCTGTGTGAAAAGCACGTGACTCTGGCTGGGTTTGAGGACGGAGGAAAGGGGCTGTCACCACGTGCTGTGGGCTGTGCCTCTAAAAGGTGGAATAGGCAGGGGATCTCTCCTGGAGCCTTCAGAGGGGGGTGGCTCCNTGTTGATCAGTTATTTATATCTATCTGCCTTTCTACTTTATGGTATATATTTTAATTTATATTTTATCATTTTATTTAAACTATACTATTTTATATTTAAAGTTAATTTTATATTTATATTTGACTTTTTATACTATTTACTACACTGGCAACCAGGACATCTAGGAAATGCTTTAGCAGACTTTTTAAGCAATATATTTTAATTGTACATTTTATTCCTCCTAGATACAAGATTAATCAAGACATCTACCCATTTATACCAGCCACAATATAATTTTCAGCTTTGATCTGAAGTTACAAGATTTTCATTTATCTCACAGATACTCCAAGTGCTTAATCACTGTTAAGAATTTAAAGCTCTAATTAATACCAAAGAGAACCTCTCTATTGCAGTATAAAATTAAATTTGCATAAAAATAGTTAGCTTACTGTCTCCTTTATTCTCTTTTCTCCCTCTGTGGTAAATAGATTAAGCCCCCTCCCAAAAAAGTCCATGTCTTAAACTCTGCATGCATTCATGTGCATGTCTAACTCTATGCAACCTCATAGACTGTAGCCCACCAGACCCCACCGTCCACAGAATTTTTCAGGCAAGAATATTGGAGTGGGTTGCCATTTCTACTCCAGGGGATCCTCCCAACCCAGGGAGGGAACTGCACTTTCTGCATTGGCAGCAGACTCTTTACTCTTGCACCACCTGGGCAGCCCTAGGACTTAAGAGTGTATGTCCTTTACATGACAAAGAGGACTTTCTGCAGATGCAGTTAAAAATTTTCAGATTTGGGAGATTATTTCAGATTATCTAAGTGGGCCCAGTATAATCACAAATGTCCTCAAGAGTGGAAAAGGGAGGAAGAAAAGAAGGTCAGAGTGATGCTGTGTGAAAAGCACGTGACTCTGGCTGGGTTTGAGGACGGAGGAAAGGGGCTGTCACCACGTGCTGTGGGCTGTGCCTCTAAAAGGTGGAATAGGCAGGGGATCTCTCCTGGAGCCTTCAGAGGGGGGTGGCTCCTTGACTTAAACCCAGGAGACCCACTTCAGACTTGCAACCTACAGACTTGTGAGATAATAAATTTGTGTGGTTTTAAGCCACCAAAATTATAAGTAATTTGATATAGATACAACAGCAGTAAAAAAAAACTAATATCCCTCTCTTCTTCCTTTATCTATTAGCAAATATTTATTAAGAACTTATCCCTACTAAATATTGGGAATGAAAAGAAAAATGAGATGATTGAAATTTCAGCTGTGTTTTCCTATTTTAAAATTCATGACTACCATTTAATCCAACAATTCCAGTTCTGGGTATTTTTTTTTTAAGAAAACAAAAGGACAAATTTTAGAAGATATATATACCCCTATGGTCATTGCAGTACTATTTACAATAGCCAAGATACGGAAGTAACCTGTGTATCTATTGATAAATGAATGGATAAGGAAGATGTGGTTAATGGAGTATTAACCATAAAAAAGAAAGAGATCTTGCTATTTTTGACAACACAGATGGACCTCAAGGGTATTATGGTAAGTGAAATAAGTCAGACAGAGAAAGATAAATACCATATGATTTCATTTTCATGTAGATTCTAAACAGTAATACAAAAGAAGAAACTTAACAAAACAGGGCAAGACCAATAGATAAAGAGAAGAAATCGGTGGTTGTCCAAAGGGAAATGGGTGGGGCAAGAATGAAATAGGTGACCCCATGGACTGTAGCCCGCCAGGGTCCTCTGTCCATAGGATATCCCAGGAAAGAATTCTGGAGTGGGTAGCCATTTCCTTCTCCAGGGGATCTTCCTGACCCAAGGATCAAACTTGTATCTCCTGCATTGGCAGGCAGGTTCTTTACCACTGAGCCCCTAAGGAAGTCGACAAGTGTGGATATACTTTCCAAAATAGATTAAATTTAAAAAGCAATGTGTAAGCAGTAGGAATAATCCATGTATATAAGTTGGTATGATAAAGACTCACAAGCACAGGAATATGATTTCCTACTGGTATTTGGAAGTAGGAAGTAGTACTTATTTTTCACTTATATCCTTTTTATATATTTTGAATTTTGTATCTTGTGCATGTGTTACCTATTTCAAAAATATACACTGTTATCTCTTTTGCGAGAAAAGAAAGAGCTGGAACCCTGATTTTTGCCCTTCAGAGTTTCACACTCCTTTAAGGTGAAACAGACACACAGATAACTCTAAACAATGAGGCAAGTGCTGTAAGAATAGAAATATACAAGGTTCTTTGGGGGAAACAAAAGAAGCTTAATTCCTCCTGGAGGGGTTGGAGAAGCTGAGCCTTGAATGGAAAGAATGATTTAAGAGATATTTATACAACAGAGTCAATCAATATTACTTAATGACCAGTTAAGGTGTAATGTGAGGCTGCAAATAAAAAATAACTCACTGGTTCTGGTTCCAGCCCTCAGTGGATTGCAGGGCCATTCATTTTCAGCTCAGCAAACATGTATTACCACCTCACTGTGTTCCTAGCACCATGTTGAGCCCTGAGGATGAGAAATTAGATAAGTTACGATCCCTACCATCAGAGAATGTGAAGGTGAGTAATATGGGGCGGTAGATGGCAATGATGGCCTCAGTTATTCACCCTTCCCTTTGCAGTACCCTCCCATCATGGACAGTTTACCCTGTCCTGGCCCTAAACGTGAGACCCAACCCAATGACTCAGCTAGGGAAATGACACGTTGTAGGCAGGATGTAGAAGCTGGGATCCCAGTATGCCATAGACTTGAACAAGTCACAGCAACATCTCTGAGGTTTAAAATATTCATCTATTAGTTGAAGTGATTGGATCACTTGATCCTCTAAATCACTTCTGGATGGAAACTTGTAAAAATCCATTATTTTTATCTCGGCTACCATGAACCACAATGGCAAAAATGACTGAAAGAGGAAGATCAAAGAAATTAATTTTTGCGTAGGAGAAAATGTTGGTTTTCCTGAGACATAGAGGAACAATCAATTTAGCTGAATTGTGCTTTTGTGCTTTTGTTGTGATTCCAACCACATGGAGTCAGTGAAGGAAAGAAAAGAACATTGAGTCTTGTTGAATGTGCAATTGATATTTATATTGTAAGTTAATGCATTTTTTTAATCTTATTACTGCATAACAGAGATGGTAGGAATGAATCATTGTATTTTTTTAAAAAACTGATTTGTTCACACTGGAAAAATGGAGAGAAACAAAACTATGCAATTAGGCCAGCAGTTTAGCAGCCTCATTAAGTGGTGCGTATATTTTCCATACGCTCTCATTTCATTTTATGTAATCTTGCCATAAACATCAGAAAGTAAAAAAGTGTACTCATTTATAAATCATATTTTATAGGTTAAATGCTGACATCCATGTCTGAGGCTTTCTCATTTAAATGTAACAGCATCTATTCCTTACACTTCAAGGAAATCATTACAAATGTTTTAACATCAGAAAAAATAATTTCATTGTCCTTTGACTTACTGGGAAAAATCCTTTATTTTTTATCCAGAAACATGTCATAATTTTATTTGTGCTTTTGAGTAAAACAGTGATGAATTCACTTTATCATGACACAGAATAATCTTTTTTTTCACAAAACAATCCATTGAGTACTCAGTATACTATTGCACTAGTAATAAGGTGTACACAAATAAGTAGGATGAGAGTGTAACATTGGCTTTCAAGGACCTTTGAGTGTGCTTCAGAAGCTTCCCAGGTGGCTTGGCTGGTAAAGAACCTGCCTGCCAATACAGGAGATGCAAGAGATGCAGGTTTGATCCCTGGGTGGGGAAGATCCCCTAGAGAAGGAAATGGCAACCTGCTCTAGTATAGAGCAAAGTTCCATGGACAGAGCTTGGCAGGCTATAGGTCACGGAGTCACAGAGCTGGACAGGAGGATGCACATACACACACATACACAAGTGCAATTAAAAAAAAAACCCTGAAAATATTTACCATCACAATAATTAGATTGGATAAATACATTTTGATTTTGATACACTCATATAAGACTTCCCTGGTGGCTCAGGTGGTAAAGCATCTGCCTACAATGCGAGAGACCTGGGTCTCATACAGTGATATACAACAATTTACAGCAATAAACTATAGGTATAAGCTGCAATGTGAATGAATCTCACAGACACAATAAGAAGCCAGGTACCAAGCATATTCTACACGGTTCCATTTATATGAAGTTCAAAAACAGAGAAGACAATTCAGTTCTGTTAGAATAGTGCCTATCTGTGTTAGCGATGGTGATGGTGGTGATGTGTGTGTGCACGCATGATTTTGACCAGGAGGGAGTATGAAACTTTGGGGAATGCTGAAAATATTCTAACATTTTGACCTAAGTGGTGGTCATGTAAGTAATCGTATTAGTGAAAATTCCTCAAGCTCTTTTCATGCTTTATTGCATATGTTATACTTTCATAAAAACAGTCATCATCATAACCACCATTATCACCACACAGTAGTAGGTTGGAACCTCTACATTCTTGTCAAATTCTAAGCCTAGCTCACACTTGGAAAATAATCTCTTCAGTTGTTTGGAATGAAATTAAATGCTCTTCTCTATTTTTCTATCTTCCCTTTATACTCCAATTAACAACTGATTTCACAGAAAGTGGTTAGTGGTTTCCCTCCAGCCCCAACTGCCATTGTATTCCACAGACACTGACTCCTTAGGCCATTTTCTTCACCATCATTCTCTTTGGTTCTCAGTGCCCCTAACAGGTTTCAGTGGAGCAAGACACTCAAAGTTAGGGAGGAGATAACCTTGAGGCAGATACCCCATGTCAGGTTGTTCTGTGCTGCTCACTTTTCAAAGATTATGTTCCTAATTAAGACAAACTGGACAAATGGGGCCAGTGGTGATCTTTTCATTTACAAAGGACAGCAAGTAAAGAGCCTGGTGGAAACTGTGATTAATGTATCACTTTAAATCAGGACAGGAGATGCACTGTCCTTTCTGTAAAAAGAATGCAACGTGATCTTTGGCAAATACAGGTGTGACTATTAAAAGCCCTCCTGTTCTTGGTCCTCCTCTCATACAAAGCAACAATAACACATAAGACTTCATAAAACTAGAAATAAGGAGCTGGTTGCACTAACGTTTCTCTTTGGCCCTTGTGGTGAATGTTAATTCTCCTAAGTACAAAGGCAAGGCATGTTCAGGGACCCATATACTTGAGAAAGTTCTGGGTCTAGGGATCCCCTCGCGACAGAAACAGCTCCATCTTATCTGCCTCCTTCCTACCAACATTTAGCCTGGCTGGGATTAATGAGCAACTTTCTCTAGTTTCTCTGTGTTTTCAGTGGACACTGTGGAAGGCTGCTGGATGCCTGGCTTTCTTGTGGGTGCCCCACCATAGGGTGGCCTTCCTGGCATGTGAACCCCAACAAGAAGATGCACTGGGCTGAACCACCATGGAGAGAACCAGAGGCTTTGGGATAAAAGGAGCAGAGCTGGAGGAAGGGGCCTGGAAGGAGGTCCAGAAGGATCCTCCGAGAGCCTAGCCATGTTCTCCATGACAGAAAGCTAGCTTAGGGACAACTGCCCCAGTATCACTGGTCACAGTGAGCCGAGGAGGGGCCACGGTGGCCGCAGGATACAGACACTTGCCCCTTTCCTTCCTCTTTCCTGACCAACATGCTGGAGGAACTAGGCCTTTTGGCAAGGGGAGGGGGCAGGTGAGACAGTGTTTAAGGACCAGATCCTGTGCCGCTAGCCTTCCACTTCAAAGAGTAAAGGATGGAGCTAGAGCCTTCCTCGGGGACTAGATGGGATTTAAATTGAGTTTGAGGTTGAATATTTGATACAGTCTGAGTTTTAAAAGTGAAAATGAACATGTCCCTGATGGTCCAGTCATTATACATGGGTCATGCACTGCAGGGGGTGTGGGTTCCTTTCCTGGTCTGGGAATCAAGATCCCGTAGGCCACGTGGTGTGCCAAGGAAAATAATAACCTGAAAATGATAAAATCTGCCCATGGAGAACCATGGCTATGTCCTTTTAATGGGCTCCCTTTCTGTCCTCTCAACCCTACGAGCATTCTCAACGCAAATTCTCTAAACTGCCAGCCAGATCACGGCCACACTCCGCACAACTTCCGCTGGCCTTCCATTGTAAGACCTCGCGGCCTTTTTTCAGGATCTGTCGCTCCAAAGACCACAGTGACTCGAATTCGATGCAATAGGCAAGAGGATTTATTAGGCCGGCGCGTCGGGGTTCAGTCTCCTCAGGAGGAGTGAACCCTGAACACTGGTCGCGAAGGGTTTTTATACCGAAAAAAATCACAGGCAGGTGGGAGTGGGGTCAGGATGTTAGGAACAATGTGATAGGGGGCCATAGGCAGGTGCAGGTGGGGTGAGGACGTTTGATTGGTGGGATAGGTCTGCAGGTAATTAAGTCGAAACGGCTGGCTGACCACCCTGCGGCGGTTGGCCAGTCCTTAGAAGAACAATTACCCGGAAAAGTCTGACAGAGAATACATCGTTGAGAGGGGGTCTTTTTGCAAGGCCAGGAAACTAGGTTATAGGTCATCAGTTAAGAATTAATAGAAATCCTCACACACTACTATAGTGGGGCTGTGTCAAGGATCAGGAGGCTCTGAGTCACCAGATAAGGGGAAAGCTATTTTCCATGAGGGATGGCCTGCCTCCAGGGTTTTAACACAAAGGAGACTTTAAATTTTAACCTAGGTTCTTCACCATCACACTCAGACTAGTGCTCTTGCGTGGTCCGGCCCCCCCGCTGCCTCTGTGCCTCCAGTGCCACCCACTTGGTGCCTCACTCTGCCAGCCTGGCCTCTTTCCTGTTTCTCGAGCATGCTACGTACATTGGGTCTCAGGGCCCTTCTTGTCCCTCTGCTGAAAACACTGTTCCCCAGCTAGGCATCTCTCTTTGTTCCAGCGTCCACAAAAATGATGCATTCTCAGAGAGGCCCTCTCTGATCTCTGGCAAAAATAGCACTCACCTGTCCTACCTCAAAAATCCTTTTGCCTTTCTGTCATAGTTCTCAGTACTACTTGATGGTATATACTATTTATTGTGTGTTTCCTCTGGTAATATCTAAGCCTCATAGGGGCAATGAGTTTGTCTCTTTTATCTCAAGGTACTGGGCAAAGAGTGCCTTGTATATAAAAGGTTTCAAAAATGTTCCTTGAGTGAATGACTATCTGAAATGTTATTAAAGAAGAGTGAAAGCGAAAGTGTTAGTCCCGCAGTTGTGTCTGACTCTTTTCGACCCCATGGATTGTAGCCCACCAGGCTCCAAATAATGGAACTGAACTTTGTACTTCAAAATAACATCTAACTATTTAAACCTTCTAAACTGAGATTCCTCAGTAAACAATATTAGATTGAAGACCTAGCAATAACAACAAATGTTGCTGTGAGTTGGTTTACTAATATGTAAAGTTAAAGATAGGCTTAATCTATTACACACTGAGTGAACCCTAGGGCAGTGGGGTTACTTTTATGGAAATTGTATGTATGTAGAAGGTTGGGGAAGAAAAAACTAAAAACCATAAAATAAAACCTTTCTATTTTTCTCTCCTTCTATCAAAAACTAAAGTGAATGAAAGTGAAGTTGCTCAGTCGTGTCCGACTCTTTACGACCCCATGGACTGTAGCCTACCAGGCTTCTCTGTCCATGGGATTCTCTAGGCAAGAATACTGGAGTGGATTACCATTTCCTTCTCCAGGGGATCTTCCTGACCCAGAGACTGAACCCAGGTTTCCTGCATCGGAGGCACACGTTTTAACCTCTGAGCCACTAGGGAAGCCCATCTAAAACTGAAGTGCACCATTTTTCCATTCTTTGATTCTGGACATGACCACGTGACTTTCTTAGTGAATAGGACGTTAGGAAACGTAGGTATGAAATGCTGTTTTAAACTGAGGCTTGCTTTCGGGAACCAGGATCTCACCATATGGAGAAAACACCCTGTCATCTTAGCCAGCGAGACAACGCTTCAAACTCCACATGTCTCCATCTGCCTGAGTGGAACCAGAGAAAACAGCAGACAACTGCCTTGCTGATTCCTGTGGAGCGGCTGTTACTTTAGGCCACTAAGTTTTTGTGTAGTTTTTACACAGCAAGGGCTAACTGATACACTATATTTGGGAGAACGGTGTACTAAATTAAGTTCCACTGTTAACACAACCAGGACACACAGACGACATCTTCTTGCTCACTGTCAACCGGTGGTACTCGGAGAATACAGGAACTTAAACAGGAAGTCCACCAGAACTGGGTTTGAAATTAACTACACTACTTATTGGCTGTGTGAGCAGTTGGCTGGGGCAAACTGCTTAGCTTTTCTAAATCTTAGTTAAATATAAAATAGAGAACATAACTAAAATACTGACCCAACCTCAAAGTCTGATCTGAGGGCCAGCAACAACATCACCTTGTGGGATCCGTTACAAACAGAGTCTGCGGTCCCACCCCACATCTCCTGAGTCAGAATCTGCACTTTGACAAAGTTCTCCAGGTGACTCGGGGGCACATTAGAGCTTGGGGAGAGCTATCAGTGAATGCCCCGGAGTCACTCAGGATCACCACATCTTGAAGACCTCCAACAGGGAAAAGTCCCACAGCTTTCTCTTGTCTCCCAGGGAAACTCGGTCTAGGCTATTTTTCTGGGCTTGCTCAACATGCAGACAGGCTCGGCGGCTTCCAGCTTTTCTTAGGGCCCAGCTCAAACTGCAGTTTAGGGTTTTAGCAGGAGTTGTCAGCGGGCCCTCAGCCCCCTCCGCTGAAAGATGCTCAGTTGGTAAACTTGTGATTACCCTCCTCTCAGCTATGCCTGCAAGATGTCAGGCTGTGCCAGGGGAACACGCCTTTCGGGTCTGCAGTCACCTCTCGTCCTCGGGGCCTGGCTATGGTTCGCGCCCACATCCTGCTCTCACCCCTCAGCCCGCAGGGGCTGCCAGGCTCGCTCTCTGCTCCTGGCCAGCGGGACCCGCTCCCGGGCTGAGCATGCCCAGTGCGGCCGCGAGTGCGGCCCGGTCCCCAGTGCGCAGGTGCCACGTCTCCGGGTTTTGGTGGCCGCCGGCTGGAGAAGGAGGCGGAGTGGCCTCAGGGAGGAGAGTCCTCCTGGGAGGGAGTCCTGGAGCCGCGAGTTGTGAGGGTCCAACAAAGGGTGATGCTGGAAGGAGCGCCGTGTAACCTCTTTAGTGTGGGTGACTCGGAGTCACCTGGGGCCCGAGGCGAGCTTACGCCCCAGCATCTCGGGGACCGACCTCTGGGGCGGGGGCGGGGGTAGTTGCGTCCCTGGGTTGCACTTGGGGGAAGACTTTTTGGAACCACTTTATCTTTCGGTGCCTCAGTTTAAGGCTCCGGTGCAGGGGGCGGGGTGGGAAGGAGAGAGAGGAATATTTGCTTTGGAAGATTGTTTCAAGGATTCCAGGAATAAAAAGCGTTTAGGACCGTGCCTGAAGCATTGTAAGCTCCTGAGGTGTTTCTTAAACAAAATATAAACAAATAACCCCCCACCCCCACCCCGCACCCCGCCAACAA
>SJYW01050114.1:1481541-1501351 GCA_006410735.1 Raphicerus campestris
GCGGGGGCGGGGCGGGGGAGGGGCGGGCTCGCCGGCCGGCGCGGTCCGGGGTGGAGGGGCTGGTGACGCGGGGAGCAGCTAGTGAGCCGCCCCGCACACAGGAGCTCACACACACACGCGCGCACACCCGCGCGCGCACCCACTGGATCTCCAGGCGGCGGCCACGGCCGCATCTCCGGCAGCAGCTCCGGGCAAAGTGACAGGTAGGAGAAGGCTTTCCGAGTCCCGCCCGAGGATGCTCCCTCCCGCCTGGGCCCGCGGGGCTTGTTTGTTCCCGGCGGGTGCGTCCCGGACGCGCGCGCGCGCACCCAGACGCCCTGCCCCAGAGCCGGTGCGGTGCCGGGCGCCCGGAGCGCGCGAGAGCTGGGGGTCCGCGCGGCCGCCCCTCCCTCTGCAGTCATCGCCTGTTGGGTTTCGTTACACTCTGTCCAGACATTCGCTGCTTCTGGCTGGAAATAGCTCGGCTCGACGTGTATATGATTATTTCGGTTGGAAATAGTTGGCACGGTGCAACGCATGTAAATGTGTATGCGTGAGGCTCGCCTTACTTCTTCTGGGGAAATAATAGGTATGATTGATTGACCATTTCCACTAAAACAGCACTGATAGGGCGGCATTCCTTGGGGGCAGTGTTCCAGCTTCCTGAGATAATACAAAAGATGGAGACTAAAAGTGTCTTCAGAATTTTAAAGTTGCCTTTTTCTTAACTAATTAGACCCTACGTAGTCCTGTTCTCCCTGTGGACTTTGTAGGCAGTTCTGTTACGGAAGTATGGAAATACCGAATCCTTCAGTTTCCCAGTGTGTTTCAGCGCAACTTTATCTAGAATCATAAAACTATCATTTATTTTTCTGGAGAAAAATGCAAATGCACATTATAGTTTCATAAATGTGCATGTGTTTGAGAGATGTCTGACTTTTTCTCTAAAACTTTTGAGGTGATTCTACTTCTTGTTCTAAAGCACACATTTGAAATTTAATTTTGGCCAAAACATCCATGAAAGGTCCATGGATTTTTACTGAAAATGTGATACATGGTGGCCTGTAAATTAAGTTATGCGTGTTTAGAGATAACCTAATAATTCTGTTTAATTATGTTTAAATAATTATTTCATTGGCAATAACATCATTCAGACTTTAGCTGTATAATATCTAATACAGAGATAAAGTTTCCCCTTTAAAGAGAAATCAGTTTCATAAACTGACCAGTAGAAGCAACTGGTGACTTTACCTGGGCAGTTAATAAAGTGTCTGAGGAACTGTGTTCTTCATAAAAAGTAATATTTTATCTGTATGTGTATGTAAAATCTTAACTTTATCCATCTAGTTTTTTCGAGACTCTTTTCGAGACTCATATATTCAAAAATATATGCTTGAAACAAGAACTGAATATTTTGTTTGCTTTAAACTTCGGTGGCCTAAGTTATTGAAATCAGGTAGAGGAACAAAAATTTCTCTGGGCAGGGCCATGTGATTTAATCTGCCTTATCCGTGTTATGTAATCTAACATGTTGTGTTTTGATAGGACAGTCTTGCACATTTTTCAGCTAGTGTTTTAATCTATTATATCATCTTCCTTTTGACGTTTAATAAATGATGCCATCTTGGGAGAACACCTGTTTTCATAAAAATTAACTTTTTAAAGAGAAAACATTTGTTTTTGAATTGGCATTTTTATGGACATGAGACTTGCTGCTGTAAGTGGTAACCCTTTGCATGCAGTGTATTGTAACATATGTGAAGGTACCTCATATTCGATTACGGATTATGATTTCCTTTAATTGCATTATTACTCAACCATTCCAACTTAGTTTTGATTTAGCTTTGATGATATCACTACCTAGCTCTGAATTAATCAGTGAAAATGCTATTCTACAAGTAACTGTCAAAACAAAATTTCCAAGACTCTATTTGATCACTGGGTATACATGAATATGTGTCAGGATGATGCTACCTTTATTTTGCAAATGTACACCCACACAGAGAGCTTTGTTCTAAAATACTCCTTTGCAAGTTTTATATTGGTGTGCCTGAACAATGTGATTGACGTTAAATTACTTCTGTGCCCTGGAATCTTAAGAAGCCCTGCTTTTGCCTTATGAGATGGTGAAACAGGAAAGTTTAAAAAGTGTTCAGGGTTACCAGAATGATTTTGCAGAAATGGATTTTTAAATCTGTAGCACCTCTTTGAAATGTTTCATCCCCCCAGTGGAGATTTAACTAGTGTTTTGGCCCTCCTATTTTGTCTTTCTTAAAGAGCAAATCACTTTTAGATTAGTGCGTACTGCTGATTTTAACAACGTGGGACAGTTATATTTGGCAATCCAAATGTATATGGTATTTTCCTAGGATACTACCAAAATCCACTTTGAGGTTTGATTTATTAAGAACTGATACAATGACTGAGGCTTGACTAATATTCAGCTCTAACCCACTTTGCAAGTTAAAATTGAGGTAAAATTGAGCTTTAGGGCTGATATTTTCCTTGAACCCATCACATGGCATGCCAATTTGTGAAAAGATGTTATCAATAAGCCTGTTTCTGGGTTTAGCATCTGCATTTTCTTCCCCAAACTTTCAGGTGTAGCTGGCAAGCTTAAATTATAAAATTCATTCATTCTATTAATTATATCTGTGGACTTAAAAAAAATACATTAGTAATTAGGTGCCAAGGTTGTTTTTTGTTGTGAAGAAAATTTATCTTTGTGATCACAGTTCTTATGTAATATAGTCACAGGAAAGAAAGGTTATGTATTTTGCATATTCTCCACAAATGTCTTTAACAGTAAGCTCAAGTATTTTCAGGAAGGTAAAGATATTCTTTGAAACTTAAGCTTATTGAGCAGATCATGACTCAATTTTCTTTGTTTTTGACCACTTGTAAACTATGGATGAAACAACATGTGTATTAGCACGAAGGGCACAGGTTTTTAATAAGCTGTCGTCTATCACAGACCTGTAAAACCAAGAACTTGTGTGTTTGATATGCAGAATGAGGTCAAGGACTAGTGGAGATGCTTTAATGATCACAGTTGGTATTTCATGTCCAGACTGAAGTTTCTAAAATGGCTGCTTTTCCCCTTATAATGTGAACTTGTGGGCCTTTTTAGTGTCTGTCGGAAAGACTTACCTATCTACGAGAAAATCAATACCTCTCTTCATTGCCGAGTTTCCGTGGCTTTACTGTCTGTGAGGATACTGTGCAATTCTCAGTACTGTCCAGGCTGCATTTTTCTATTTCTCTGTGCTGTTCAGGAACTATAATCGCCCTGTGTAGGCCTACCTTTCATTCCTTAATATTAATTTCTCTGTTTCATAGTTTCTCTTTCGATCAAGCCTTCTCCTTGAAAGTAGAACTACTTCCTCAAGGTGTAATATTACTTATCTAGTTATGTGTGTGGATTAGAATATTTCCTGCCATATCAGTAAACGAGGATGCCACAGTCCTCAGTGATTCCAGCTTCCAGGGCACCCAGGAAGAAGAATCCCTGTGATCAGTAGCCATCAGGCTGCAGCCACTCCCAATAGGGGAGCCCTGAGGAACTCAGGATGTGAAAAACACAGGATATTGGCCTCAGAAAGCGGGACACATATGAAAGGAATGATTTCAGTAAGTCCAGACTTACTTCTGAAGTAGACAACTGCTAAATTCCGTAACTTGAGATATCTGGTTTTCTTTTGGCTCAGTTCAGTTGCTCAGTCTTGTCGGATTCTTTACAACCCCATGGACTGCAGCACTCCAGGCTTCCCTGTCCTTTACCAACTCCCAGAGTTTACTCAGATGCATGTCCATTGAGTTGGTGATGCCATCCAACCATCTCATCCTCTACCATCCCCTTCTCCTCCTGCCTTCAGTCTTTCTCGGCATCAGGGCCTTTTCCAATGAGTCAGTTCTTCACATCAGGTGGCCAAAGTATTGGAGTTTCAGCTTCAACATCAGTCCTTGCAATGAATATTTGGACTGATTTCCTTTAGGATGGACTGGTTGGATCTCCTTGCAGTCCAAGGGACTCTCAAGAGTCTTCTCCAGTACCACAGTTCAAAACCATAAATTCTTCAGCACTCAGCTTTCTTTATAGTCTAACTCTCACATCCATACATGACTACTGGAAAAACCNGATATCACTACCTAGCTCTGAATTAATCAGTGAAAATGCTATTCTACAAGTAACTGTCAAAACAAAATTTCCAAGACTCTATTTGATCACTGGGTATACATGAATATGTGTCAGGATGATGCTACCTTTATTTTGCAAATGTACACCCACACAGAGAGCTTTGTTCTAAAATACTCCTTTGCAAGTTTTATATTGGTGTGCCTGAACAATGTGATTGATGTTAAATTACTTCTGTGCCCTGGAATCTTAAGAAGCCCTGCTTTTGCCTTATGAGATGGTGAAACAGGAAAGTTTAAAAAGTGTTCAGGGTTACCAGAATGATTTTGCAGAAATGGATTTTTAAATCTGTAGCACCTCTTTGAAATGTTTCATCCCCCCAGTGGAGATTTAACTAGTGTTTTGGCCCTCCTATTTTGTCTTTCTTAAAGAGCAAATCACTTTTAGATTAGTGCGTACTGCTGATTTTAACAACGTGGGACAGTTATATTTGGCAATCCAAATGTATATGGTATTTTCCTAGGATACTACCAAAATCCACTTTGAGGTTTGATTTATTAAGAACTGATACAATGACTGAGGCTTGACTAATATTCAGCTCTAACCCACTTTGCAAGTTAAAATTGAGGTAAAATTGAGCTTTAGGGCTGATATTTTCCTTGAACCCATCACATGGCATGCCAATTTGTGAAAAGATGTTATCAATAAGCCTGTTTCTGGGTTTAGCATCTGCATTTTCTTCCCCAAACTTTCAGGTGTACTGGCAAGCTTAAATTATAAAATTCATTCATTCTATTAATTATATCTGTGGACTTAAAAAAAATACATTAGTAATTAGGTGCCAAGGTTGTTTTTTGTTGTGAAGAAAATTTATCTTTGTGATCACAGTTCTTATGTAATATAGTCACAGGAAAGAAAGGTTATGTATTTTGCATATTCTCCACAAATGTCTTTAACAGTAAGCTCAAGTATTTTCAGGAAGGTAAAGATATTCTTTGAAACTTAAGCTTATTGAGCAGATCATGACTCAATTTTCTTTGTTTTTGACCACTTGTAAACTATGGATGAAACAACATGTGTATTAGCATGAAGGGCACAGGTTTTTAATAAGCTGTCGTCTATCACAGACCTGTAAAACCAAGAACTTGTGTGTTTGATATGCAGAATGAGGTCAAGGACTAGTGGAGATGCTTTAATGATCACAGTTGGTATTTCATGTCCAGACTGAAGTTTCTAAAATGGCTGCTTTTCCCCTTATAATGTGAACTTGTGGGCCTTTTTAGTGTCTGTCGGAAAGACTTACCTATCTACGAGAAAATCAATACCTCTCTTCATTGCCGAGTTTCCGTGGCTTTACTGTCTGTGAGGATACTGTGCAATTCTCAGTACTGTCCAGGCTGCATTTTTCTATTTCTCTGTGCTGTTCAGGAACTATAATCGCCCTGTGTAGGCCTACCTTTCATTCCTTAATATTAATTTCTCTGTTTCATAGTTTCTCTTTCGATCAAGCCTTCTCCTTGAAAGTAGAACTACTTCCTCAAGGTGTAATATTACTTATCTAGTTATGTGTGTGGATTAGAATATTTCCTGCCATATCAGTAAACGAGGATGCCACAGTCCTCAGTGATTCCAGCTTCCAGGGCACCCAGGAAGAAGAATCCCTGTGATCAGTAGCCATCAGGCTGCAGCCACTCCCAATAGGGGAGCCCTGAGGAACTCAGGATGTGAAAAACACAGGATATTGGCCTCAGAAAGCGGGACACATATGAAAGGAATGATTTCAGTAAGTCCAGACTTACTTCTGAAGTAGACAACTGCTAAATTCCGTAACTTGAGATATCTGGTTTTCTTTCGGCTCAGTTCAGTTGCTCAGTCTTGTCGGATTCTTTACAACCCCATGGACTGCAGCACTCCAGGCTTCCCTGTCCTTTACCAACTCCCAGAGTTTACTCAGATGCATGTCCATTGAGTTGGTGATGCCATCCAACCATCTCATCCTCTACCATCCCCTTCTCCTCCTGCCTTCAGTCTTTCTCGGCATCAGGGCCTTTTCCAATGAGTCAGTTCTTCACATCAGGTGGCCAAAGTATTGGAGTTTCAGCTTCAACATCAGTCCTTGCAATGAATATTTGGACTGATTTCCTTTAGGATGGACTGGTTGGATCTCCTTGCAGTCCAAGGGACTCTCAAGAGTCTTCTCCAGTACCACAGTTCAAAACCATAAATTCTTCAGCACTCAGCTTTCTTTATAGTCTAACTCTCACATCCATACATGACTACTGGAAAAACCGTAGCTTCATCTAGATGGGCGTTAGTTGGCAAAGTAATGTCTCTGCTTTTTAATATGCTGTCTAGGTTGATCATGACTTTTCTTCCAAGGAATTGACAAAAACACTTGAGATGCTGCTGTCTCCTTGGCTTGAAGTCCTAAAAATTCTCCTGTATAAAAGAACTCTCAACTTTTAGGTTGGGATTGTTTTTTAAGTCAACACGTCTTATGTCAGCTAAAAATTGAACAGCTTGAGAGTTGCGAGTTAAGTGGTATTTGGGGCAAAATGAGGACCGTAGGATGGGAGGCAGCACATCAGATGCTCTGAGAGCCTGCTCCAAAGTGGCAGTGAGGGAAGGTCATTATGTAAGGTTTTGGTGAAGGGGAAGTTCAATACCATGAAGCACTCATTTTATAAAAAGTTTTTTGCTAGTCATGAGGATCTGATGTCACCATGAAGGGATTTAGTGATTCTCTAGAAATGAGGAGATTCAAGCATTGAGATCATAAAATGTGTTCCTAAGACCATCCTAAAGACCCATGCCCCAGATTCCCTGGAGCACAGAGTGCCTCACTCCACCCTGAACTCCCCAGAGGCTGTAGAATGTCAGCACCTATAGCAGCACAGGGGTCAGTCTTCGAAGAGGCAGATGGCAAATGCCTTTGTTGTTCAGGCTTTGGCAGTGCTCTTGGCAAGTGCCAATTTGAGTTGACACTTAGAATGATACAGATTTTGGCACATTCACAGGCTGGGATTCTGTAGATCTTCAGATATATAAATGGGTTTACTTCACCCCAAGGAGAAGGTGAGCTGGGTGAAAATGCATCACTGAGTAGATGAGTGAGGAGTTTGAAGCCTGTTTGTAAAAATCTTCCCATTTTGACCAGTTGAACAACAACGCCCCTCTCCCCCTGCCCACCCCCCTAAATCCCATTTTCTAAAAGTCTGGTTAGAAACTCATCTCTTCGGATACTTTTCTGATGCTGAAGGTGTAAGTCAAGTTCACAGAGTGGATGAAAGCAGTCATGAGACTTTTTATGTATCAGCTGGGAGATTCTTATATTCCAGGGGATGAAGGGCCAGTAGAGGTTTTATTTTCTCTGTGTGAACTCGCATCTACTTTTTCTTTCCTTTTCTTTTTGGAATCAAAGTAGGTGAAAGGGACATCAATCAGAAGATGATGTTCTCTGCACACCCCTTTGCCTACTGCCTGGAAAACCTCAGAAGGTTGTGTACCATGTGACTGTAAGATAGTGTTATCTTATCCCTTTGAGTCTCCTTCAGGGCCTGGATCCTTTGAAATTCCACCTCTGGCCACCGAGTCACCCTGGGGGCATGCAGATTGCTGCTTTATGATACATGGCACCCCACTCCAGTACTCTTGCCTGGAAAATCCTTCGGACGGAGGAGCCTGGTAGGCTGCAGTCCATGGGGTCTCTAAGAGTCGGACACAACTGAATGACTTCCCTTTCACTTTTCACTTTCATGCATTGGAGAAGGAAATGGCAACTCACTCCAGTGTTCTTGCCTGGAGAATCCCAGGGATGGGGGAGCCTGGTGGGCTGCCATCTACGGGGTCACACAGAGTCGGACACGAGTGAAGCGACTTAGCAGCAGCAGCAGCCCTTCTTAAAGGTTCTTCTCCTCCTGAACAATTAGAGGAGGTTGCTGGCTCCCTGAGGTGAATGAAGTAGCCATTTGCTCAAAACAGGAGGAAGACACTCACTCAGGAAACTTAATTGTGAGTAGCTCGTCTGGAGAGAGCAGGTCACTGGCCGGTGGAGTCACACTTGGCATCTTGCTGTCTCTCCCAGGACTGGAGGGAGCTCTTTGCTGCAGGACATGCTGTGATGGCACTCCGCAGGTCCATAGAGCTCACAAATGCATCTTTATTTTCACTTTCTTCCAGTTGACAGTTAAAGCAGCTGTTGGAGCCGTCGATCAATCTTGGCATTTAATGGAATGAAAAGGAAGCACATACTATGTGAGCCTTTAAAATATTTTTTTGATAAGTGTGTGTGTGCTGAGTCCCTTCGGTCATGTCCAACTCCTTTGGAGTATGTTGCCATGCCGTCTTCCAGGGAATCTTCCCCACCCAGGGACTGAACCCGCATCTTTTATGTCTCTTGCATTGGCAGGCAAGTTCTTTAGCACAAGCACCACCTGGGAAGCCCTTTGATAAATATACTTACATGTAATTGTTTTCCTTTGTACTTTATTTACTTTCAACAGTGTGAAGTTTCTGTGACTTTAAAGTGTGGGAATCAGGTGGACCTGCGCTCAGATCCAGACTGTGTATGGCATGTGTGAGGTCTGACACTTAGCGTTCACTCTGAGCCTCCGTGACCACGTCTGTAAATGAGGAGAATCTCGTATAGGGCAAAAGTATGTGGCTGTGCAGCTTGGATGATGTTGGGTGTTGTGTTACTGCTGCTTTTACTGCAACTGCTCTTGGTGTTTTTTCTCTTAACACTGCTAGTATTCCTCCTCACTCCCGCATTTTCCTCCTCCACTGGGGCAAATGCCAGTGACTTATCCATGCAAAGCAGGCTGTGCCAGTGCGTATAAAACTTTTGATAAGGGACACTTGTCCTGCCCCGTCTGCTAGTGTGGAAGTTACGGTCACCTTTTAGGGCCACTGTGTGAATGCCAAGTCTTCCTCTGGGTTTACCTAACCCCGCCACTGCAGTTGGACAGAGGGACCTCACAGTAATTCAGCCCTAACCTCCTTGAAGTTCTGTGACCTGGGGGCTTTGAAATAGAACTCTGTGAGCAGGACGTGACCCCCATCTCCCAGCCAGGCTTTGAAAAAAGACCTTCTGAAGCCAGTGAGGCCTGGGAGGAGCGAGGCATCCACCAGGATAATCTGGAGATCTGTGGGGTTTAGGGGGCCGTGTGTGACTCCTGCTTCCCCGTGGGTTTCAGAGGCAGGAACACTGATGGCAGCAGAAGCAAAACCACAGATGTTGACTGAACACTAAAAATGTGCCGCTTAAAAAAAATAAAATTCTTTATTGAATTCATTGCAATATTGTTTCTGTTTTGTTTTCTTGGCCTTTTGGCTGCCAGGCAGGTGAGGTCTTACTTAGCTCCCTAACCAGGGATCAAGCCTGCATGCCCTGCATTAGACGGCAAAGTGTGGATTGCTGTATCACCAGGGAAGTCCCCAAATTTAATTTAACCCTCCCCACAGCTTTTTATGGGAGCTCCTAAAAGTATCTGTTTTACATGTGGGGAAGGTGAAGCTGAGAGAGTTATTCACTTCAAGGAGTTAGAGAGGAGAAGTCAAACTCGGGCAGACTGACACCAGAACTCAAACTTCTAGGTGCTGTGCTGTGTCGCCTGCCATGCAAGCACACGCAGCTGAAAGGTTTGCTACAGTAACACATTTTGTGAACACTGTTTT
The DNA here is from genome assembly GCA_006410735.1 of Raphicerus campestris. NCBI lineage: Eukaryota > Metazoa > Chordata > Mammalia > Artiodactyla > Bovidae > Raphicerus > Raphicerus campestris. The sequence goes on from SJYW01050114.1 coordinate 1,491,332, forward strand.
AAGGGACCAGGTTGAGGTATGACAGAGAAGCTTCTGGCAACCCTGCTGTGACTGTGACTGTGGAGCTGAAATAGGAAATTGATACATGGGCTGGAAATCTGAGAGGGATTTACCAAATACTGTTCCAGGGTAGCCTAAAAGTTAATTTAGTCTTCTGAAGGACCAGCTTTTCCTGGGTGAGGTTCCTCAGGTTTCAAGCAGATGTGACCCACTCTGATTCCTCTGAGGGCCAGGTGAGCATCATGGGGCTACCTGGGGTAAGCTTACGCTCTAAGACGGGGGTGGTGGTTGGGGGGGGGGGTACGTGTGTCGGGAGCTCTGCCCTGGCCTTCCCTGGGGGGCAGGTCTTCAGATTTCTGCCAGGCAGGTATGGGGCTCATGGTTGCCAGCACCTCTCTGTTTTCAGGGGAGGCATGAAATCCAGATTTCTGCTTGAAATATAATTACAAAACCTTTAGAAATAGTTAAAGTAAAAATATGTCAGCTTGTGGGGTGGCCAAACAAAACTAGAAATTAAACCACCATATGATCCAGGGAAAAACCACTAGGCCATTCAGGTATGAAAGTGAAATCGCTCAGTCGTGTCTGACTCTTTGCGACCCTATGGACTGTAGCCTACCAGGCTCCTCTGTCCGTGGGATTTTCCAGGCAATAGTACTGGAGTGGACTGCCATTTCCTTGTCCAGGGGATCTTCCCAACCCAGCGATCGAACCCTGGTCTCCCATCTTGTAGACAGACGCTTTACCATCTGAGCCACCAGGGAAGTCATTCAGGTATGATCTAAATCAAATCCCTTACGATTATACAGGGGAAGTGAAAAACAGATTCAAGGGATTAGATCTGATAGAGTGCCTGAAGAACTGTGGACAGAGGCTCATGACATTGTACAGGAGGCGGTGATCAAGACCATCCCCAAGAAAAAGACATGCAAAAAGGCAAAATGGCTGTCTGAGCTCCCACTTCCAGCCTTTTGTCAGCCCTGTGAACTAGAGTCTTTATTAAGTGAGCATGGTTCCTTCTTTATTTGTGCTTTTTCCCCGTGGTTGAATTTCTTACAAAAGTGGCTATAGCCAATTATTTCCAGTAGACATTCATTTTGGATTCTGAATTTCTTCCGTGTTTTTCCCCTTGCTCATTTTTCTAAGATGTTAGCAAGTCTTCAGGGTTGTGGGAGGCAGGACATGACTTTCTCTCCTCCTTCATGGGGTTCCTTGAAAATAAGAACCATTTAGTGGAGAAACGGGGAAGGAAATGGCAACCCATTCCAGTGTTCTTGCCTGGAGAATCCCAGGGATGGGGGAGCCTGGCGGGCTTCCGTCTGTGGGGTCGCACACAGTCGGACATGACTGAAGCGACTTAGCAGCAGCAGCAGCAGCAGCATCTATGGGGACATGAAGGTCTCTTGCCTGCATCACTGATCTGAACTTGAACCAGTCACAAACGTGTCTGCTTGCTGTTGGGTGGTCTTGGGTTTGTCCTGGATGCACAGAATGAAGACCTGTTTCTGCAGGTCACAGAATTTTAACATGCAATCTGCTTAATAGCTCTCATCTTCCTTTTGGGTCTTAAAGGAGGAATTCCATTGGATCAGATGAGAATGAAGTTCTTTGAACTAGGGCATCTGCTAACGCGCTATCACTGGATCAATCACCAAAGCCCCCTTTAGAACCTCTGTTAATTTTTGGTTTTCATCGGCTTTTAAAATGATGGATATGATACATTAACATGTTCCAATTGAAGTGATATTGCAGAAAGGAAATGCAGAAACAAAATATAAAATACCGAAGGCAATGGCACCCCACTCCAGTACTCTTGCCTGGAAAATCCCATGGACGGAGGAGCCTGGTGGGCTGTAGTCCATGCAGTCGCTAAGAGTCGAACACGACTGAGTGACTTCTTTCACTTTTCACTTTCATGCATTGGAGAAGGAAATGACAACCCACTCCAGTGTTCTTGCCTGGAGAATCCCAGGGATGGCGGAGCCTGGTGGGCTGCCGTCTCTGGGGTCACACAGGGTTGGACACGACTAAAGCGACTTAGCAGCAGCAGCAGCTCCCACCTATACACATATCCACATATAACCATCGGCAGCAGCTTAGAGCATCTCTCTCCTCTCCTTTTTCTGTGCATATAGATAAGTATATACACATGCTTTTTTTCTTACTACATAAACTGGATCATGATGTGTAAGTTTTTCTACAACTTGCTTTACTTGCCACTTAAATGTTCATTGAGACGATCGTTTCCTATCAGTATACTAGTTTTATTTTTTCTTTCTAACATTACATAAACTCTGGTAGTACCATCAATGAACTATGTAAGTACCATGTTTTATTTAACCATTCCCCTCTTCTCACTGTTGCAGACTGAAAAAGTGAAGATCTTTGTGCCTATGTCTTCATGCGCATGTGCTAGAATTTCTTGTAGCTTGTTGTTGTTGAGTCACTAAGTATTTGGTCCAAAGGGTGTGCATGTTTTACATTTTGAGAGTGCACTGTCTCATTGCCTTTAAGGAAGGTCCCCATGGAATTGCTGTCTTGTGTCCCCTCGCATTATGAAGATGGTCTCTTAACCAAAGCATGCCCCATATCATTTCATTGCTTTAGTAGTTCAGTCAGACCTTAGTTATATACGGTATACCAGGTATACCAGGAAAGGACTTTAGAAGTAGTATATGTCCTTAAATTTCTTGAAATATAATAAAAAAAAAAGTTTCCAATTCATAGGTCAATTAAGGACTTCTCTGGTGGCTCACTGGTACGGTATCTGTCTGCCAGTGCAGGAGACGCAGGTTCAATCCCTGGGTCAAGAAGGTCCCCTTGAGAAGGGAAATGGCAGTCTATTCCAGCATTCTTGCCTGGGAAATCTTTGGACAGAGAAGCCCAGTGGGCTACAGTCCATGGGATCACAAAAGAGTCAGATATGATTTAGGGACTTCAACAATTGGTGGCTCAGCGGTAACGAGTCTGCCTTCAGTACAGGAGACATGGGTTCAATTCCTGGGTTGGGAACATCCTCTGGAGAAGGAAAGGGCAATTCACTACAGTATTCTTGCCTGTCTAGCGACTAAACAATAGCAACAAGCAGCCAATTTAAAAACTTGTTAGTAAAGGGAAAGCTTGAGTAGAATCTGAGTTGAAAATCTATGTTCTGACAAATTTGATTAGCTGTAAAACTTTAGATTCTTCTGACCCAGGACGTATCATAAACACCCTTGAATGTACAGTCAAAAAGATGAGGTACTGCACAGCCAGCAAAGATTGATATTGACTTGGGAAAATCAAATTAACTTCATTGCTAAAAATTCGATCCAGGTGTATTTATATCTTTAGACTTTCAAATACTTATTTAAGAATATTTTTTACCTTCTACTTTCTAATTCTAGAATTATAAGATTCAGAGATAAATCTATTTTATTGAGTTTTATTATTTAATAGATACCTGAACTTAATTTCCATGGTATTTGGAAATAATATATAGACAGAGGACCATATAAGTTAAAAGCTACACTGCATTTTTATTTAGAGAGAGACTGGGAAAAATACAGAAAATCTAAGTTGCTGATTTTCAAGTTTTTTGAGAAGTTATAACTTCAGTTATTATAGTTGTTTTCAATGTTATGAAGTGAATTATTTGTTGATATTTAGAATTTTATAACATCCCTTAAAAGAGTGGAATCATCCTCAAGTATCATATTATCAGGGTAAGTAAATCTTGATGTAGATAAATAGCAGGAAATGAAATTATTGTTTCTTTTTCATCTGTTTCTCCTATACCCATTTTTAAGAAAAATTTTGGTGCAGTTGGCAATGACATTGGGATTCTGATTGCATGCTTTCTGCATGTTTATTTTTATAGCATGCAATGAATTGTAGAAACATGGTAGGATTCAATTATATTTCCTTGGCATTAAAACCTTGGGTGTTCAGGAAAGTCTGTTCTAGATTTTGCTTCTGGAAACGTTACAGCATTTTAAGTTCACAGGTGATTTCCTTTAATAGTACCTGTGGAAGTCACGGTGGAGGACCCCTCCTGGCCCCTCTTTAACTTTGTGTCATTCGGGGCCTGCTGGGGAACAGATGGAACGTGTGGACTGGGTCTTTTGAAGAAGGCTTCATAAGGAGGACTTCATGGAGGCCCATGCCTTTAGAAGGTGTGGGCCGGTATAGGGAACACAGCCGGAGTGAGGGCCGCAGAGGGACTTAGCACTGTGGGGAGCTTGCCTGCTCCAAGCGAAGGGCAAGAAGGACTGTTCTCCAGGAGCTGCATCCTGCTGTAGAGGACCTGTCATGTCCCTGCAGAGAGAAGGCAGGGGAATAAATATGCCTGCATCACTCTCCTCCTGCCCTCGGACCTCTGGCTGGAGCCTTCCATTAGCCGGCTGGCTGGTGCAGACAGACCCCAGAGGGCAAGAGGGCAGAGACGGGTGACAAGGAAGGCGAGTGGGTCTGGGCAGGCAGACTGCACCTTCTACACACCTGCTGTCTAGAGGTTAGGCCAGGTTGGAAGGCCCATGGTCTGGCTTTGTGGCCAAAGAAAAGAAAACCAGCCACAATGACTAGATTTAAATAGAAGTTAGGAATGTTCTAAAATGTCACATGGCAGATACCACTGAGATACACGATGGGCCTTAGAGTAACAGTTAAAAATAGCATTTTTTTTTTTTAAGTTCATTTGGAATGGCTTGTGTTTCTTGGGAAATGAGCACAATGGGAAACTTTATGTGTTTATCTGAAAAGTGTAGGCTGTGGGCAGGAGACACAGAAGGGATTCATGAAGTCCACAAATAACATGGAGTTGGATATCTAAGATGTAATTCCTTTGCTTTTAATATTTTATGAAAATATTTTATCTAAAAATGTCAGGTACCTGGGGAAAAAGACGAGAAGGAAATTAAGGTTATTAACAGTAATTTTCCTTCAAAGAAGTCAATTTAACTGAATCATTAGCATCACTGAGGAGAAACGAACAAGCTGTATTTTCCCATTTGTTCAGCGTGGCCGTAAGTCTCAGACTTCAGGCTCATTTGTTCCCTGGTCTTCTTGGAACTGTTGTTTGGAAAGGTGGAGATGGCTCTGGGTTGTGTTAGTTTGTGTATCTGTCCTCCATGAACAAGCAGTGAATTGATTAGAATCATAAATTCCAAGTGCCAGAAGGAATGTCAGGTTCACTTGTGCTTCCCTCCTCGTGTGATGGTGTGAGAACCAAGTCAGTAGCTTTCAGCAGCTGCTGGTTTGCAAGTTCCCCGCTTGGTGTCTCTGGGGAAGGCACATCCCTTCCCTCTGGAGAAGCTGCACTAGATGAGTTTCTCTGCTTTACCCTGTAGGACTCTTCAAGTCCTAATTTCCAGGCCTTGCTTGGCCATGTATTAGAGGTGAGTCTTCTTGATCATCTCTCCCTCCAGCACCTGCCCTTAAAATGGTCTTCTCTGGAGCTTTCTGCATTGCTCTCGACTCTTATCATTGCACAGACTCTTTCTGTATACGATAACTCATCCACTTTTACTTTTTTACAACCAGTTATTCACTAATGACTCCCATATCCCTGACTTCTAGTCTGAGCTCCACTTAATATCCCATTGTCTGCTGGAGATCTTGACATTGAAGTCTTGTGGCTGCTTTCATGTCAGTGTGCCCCAAACAGAAGTCCTCAGCTTCATTCCAGACTACGCCTCATCTCAAGTTCTGAATCTTTGTGAGACCAGCAGGTGCCAGTCATTTGAGATTACCATTTTTGCACACTCCTCCATTCCTATTGATGCTGTCTAAGTTTATATCCTGAGTGTTCATGCCTAGTTATTCCAATAACCTTTTAATCAGGTTCGCTATTACCCTCTCTCTTATTCATTCAATCTTTCATGTTTTCTATTAGCTATTAAATGAGTATCACATACTGTTACAGTGTCTGGAGGAGGACATGGCAGCCCACTCCAGTGTTCTTGCTTGGAGAATCCTCATGGACAGAGGTGAGCTACAGTCCATAGGGTCATGTAGAGTCGGTCACCACTGAAGCAACTTAGCATGCACGCCTGCACTGTAACAGTGAATGAGTTGTAGCTCCTGCCCTCCAGGGTTTGCAGTTCACTGGAAGAGAGACAAATAAATAGTTATTTATAAGTTTACATTTTTGCTCCTTTACTCCATTCTCTGTACTCAGCTAAAGTCATTCGCACACAGTAAATCTTATTATAGGATTACTTCTAAAATGCTTTTACAGTACTCTATTGCTTTCGGGACTTAACTTTATTTCCCTAATTTGCCAAACACAAGCCATCCATGGCTAAACCTCTGCAGTGAAATTTAAGGCTTTTATTTGGGTCAACAGTACTGAGCTAGATTAAGATCCCAGGAACGTGAAATCTTTGGCCGCAGTGTTTGTGCCCACCTTACACTTAAACTCCTTCCTTCACCTGCTGAATTGTCCAGGCCTTTACAGACCTCACAAAGTTGCCATCTCCTCTGCAAAGCCTTCCTTGATTTCAGCTCTAGGTCCAGGGCCCCGTCCTCATTCCTCCTGTTGAATGGTTTGCACATTTTAACCACAGTAAGACTTTGTTGAGGAAGGGAAGAATCTTGTGTATTAAACACTGAATCAGAGACTCTTTGGTGAATGAATAATAAAATGCTATTATTGCAAAGTCTGCAGATTGGACAGGATTAGGAAAGCCATCTGATGAATAAGCAGAAGAGGTGCCACATTTAATAAATTGAAGTTTTCTGCAGACTTATTACAGAGGGTAAGCACATTCCATTATTGTTTACACTGGTTGCTGAGAAATAGGACAATTCATTTGGAAAGATGATGAGTGACTTGAAAAGTCTATGTCCATGATTTCTGCTAACAGATTTGGATATTTTAATTTCTTGGTATACTAGAACCAGAGGAGACATTTCACTGAAGATAGTTTATCACTTATTCCTGATGGGTATAAACTCCTATAGTTTGTTCATTTTATGTTCATTTTATAGTTTGTTCAAGTTATGCTTATAGTGTGTTAGACCCTGAATCAGAGAAGTCTCCTTATTTCAAACTTCGCTGGAAATTTTGAGGGAAAAAAATTTATTTAATCAAATTATTTTTATAAAGTGGGACTACTGGTAATCTTAAATGCTTTGTACTTATTGTAGTACTTTATTATCCAAATGACCTGTGAATGTATTAGTGCCAAAGAGCGAAAGCCAGAGAGCATTACTTAATTGAAGGAAAATATCCTGCTGAATGTTGTTTTTAGGAGAGTGTCTTCCGAAGTTCCCAAATCAGGAGGGAACTTTTTATTCAGGACATTGGGGTGTTTTTTTTTTTTTCTGTATTAAAAAAAAAAGACTGGCTGCACTGTGTGGCATATGGGATGTGAGTTCCCCGATCAGGGGTCACACCTGCACCCCCTGCACTGGAAGGGCAGAGTCTTAACCAGTGCACCACCAGGGAGGCCCCAGGACTTCAGTTGGAATCTCACCAATAGTGTGACTTGGACACTTTTCCCCCTTCCTTGAGGAGGAGAGTCATCTCCCACTCCCCAAGCCTGGGGTGTCAGTAGTATTTGTGAGGTTTCTTCTTCACAATTGACATCTTTTTATGACTTAGCAAATTTGTCTTGCTTTGTGTTGAAAAGTGCTGGCTAAGCATGTTAATCATTTTGTGTGTGTGTGTTAGTTGCCCAGTCATGTCTGACTCTTTGCAACCCCATAGACCACAGCCCACCAGGCCCCTCTGTCCATGGCATTCTCCAGGCAAGAACACCTGAGTGGGCTGCCACTTCCTTCTCCAAAAGGAACTATAGAAATAAAGAAAATGAAGTCGCTCAGTCGTGTCCAACTCTTTGCGACCCCATGGTCTGTAGCCTACCAGACTCCCCCATCCATGGAATTTTCCAGGCAAGAGTACTAGAGTGGGTTGCCGTTTTCTTCTCCAGTGTTAATCATTAGATATATGATTATTCAAATTTACATGAAAAATAACACTTAGAAGGATGGTAGTTTAGCGATTGCAGCTGCTGGGAGAAATTTTCACGGTAGTTGTTTGGAAGTACAGACAGTATTTCCTTTTATTTAGAGTCTTTCTGGACCTGTGAGGCCCTCCGAGAACCTTAAGTCTGGCCTCATTCTGTCCATTTTTCATTCCCTTTGAAACAATTTCAAAGTAACTGGGTAAAGTTCCTCTCTCATCTGTCACAAGAAACATACCAGAAATTTCTTGTGCAGCTACCAGAGGAAAAGAAAGAAATTTAAAAAAGCTCAGATGATTTGGGTATTAATACCTATCTTGAAAGTCAGTGACTCTGCTTGAACCAAATTCTGCTGTACCATTCTGTCACATGTTAGTTTTTATTTTCTCAGCTTGAATTTGTAAACGCAACAGACCAACAAGTTTTACAGCAAGACTGGCAGGCAGAAGGAACCCACTCCTCAATTCAGAGCAGTAAATGTATTTTTAAAACCTCTGAAAATGTTCTACTTTTTCCCCAAACCAAACCTCTCGCAGCTTTCTTAAAAAGCTTAAAATTGAAATATATTTATACCAATTAGTGATACCAAGGGAACATTTCATACAAAGATGAACACAATAAAGGACAGAAATGGTGTGGACCTAACAGAAGCAGAAGATACTAAGAAGACATGACAAGAATACACAGAAGAACTTTACAGAAAAGATCTTCATGACCCAGATAACCATGGTGGTGTGATCATTCACCTAGAGCCAGACATCCTGGAAGGTGAAGTCAAGTGGGCCTTAGGAAGCATCACTATGAACAAAGCTGGAGGAGGCGATGGAATTCCAGTTGAGCTATTTGAAATCCTAAAAGATGATGTGAAAGTGCTGTACTCAGTATGCCAGCAAATTTGGAAAAACTCAACAGTGGCCACAGGACTGGAAAAGGTCAGTCTTCATTCCAATCCCAAAGAAAGGCTATGCCAAAGAATGTTCAAACTACTACACAACTGCACTCATTTCACATGCTAGGAAAGCAATGCTCAAAATTCTCCAGCTGAGGCTTCAACAGTACATGAATCACGAACTTCCAGATATTCAAGTTGGATTTAGAAAAGGCAGCGGAACCAGAGATCAAATTGCCAGCATCCGCTGGATGATCGAAAAAGCTTCTTCTTTATTGACTATGCCAAAGCCTTTGACTATGTGGATCACAACACACTGTGGAAAATTCTTCAAGAGATGGGAATACCAGACCCCACCTTACCTGCCTCCTGACAAATCTATATGCAGATCAAGAAGCAACAGTTAAAACTAGACATGGAACAACAGACTGGTTCCAAATCGGGAAAGGAGTATGTCAAGGTTGTATATTGTCACCCTGCTTATTTAACTTACATGCAGAATATATCATGTGAAATGCCAGGCTGGATAAAGCACAAGCTGAAATCAGAATTGCCAGGAGAAATATAAAAACCTCAGATATGCAGATGATACTACCCTATGGCAGAAAGTGAAGAAGAACTAAAGAGCTTCTTGATGAAAGTGAAAGAGGAGAGTGAAAAAGTTGACTTAAAGCTCAACATGCAGAAAACTACGATCATGGCATCTGGTCCCATCAATTCATGGAAAATAGATGGGGAAACAGTGGAAACAGTGACAGACTGTATTTTTCTGGGCTCCAAAATCACTGCAGATGGTGACTGCAGCCATGAAATTAAAAGACGCATACTCCTTGGAAGAAAAGGTATGACCAACCTAGGCAGCATATTGAAAAGCAGAGACATTACTTTGCCAACAAAGGTCCGTCTAGTTAAAGCTGTGGTTTTCTGAGTAGTCATATATGGATGTGAGAGTTGGAGTGTAAAGAAAGCTGAACACCAAAGAACTGATGCTTTTGAACTGTGGTGTTGGAGAAGACTTTTTTGAGTCTCTTGGACTGCAAGGAGATCCAACCAGTCGATCCTAAAGGAGATCAGTCCTGAATATTCATTGGAAGAACTGGTGTTGAAGCTGAAACTCCAATACTTTGGCCACCTGATGTGAAAAACTGACTCAGTGGAAAAGACCCTGATGCTGGGAAAGATTGA
>SJYW01050114.1:1505808-1551150 GCA_006410735.1 Raphicerus campestris
CAACTGCACTCATTTCACATGCTAGGAAAGCAATGCTCAAAATTCTCCAGCTGAGGCTTCAACAGTACATGAATCACGAACTTCCAGATATTCAAGTTGGATTTAGAAAAGGCAGCGGAACCAGAGATCAAATTGCCAGCATCCGCTGGATGATCGAAAAAGCTTCTTCTTTATTGACTATGCCAAAGCCTTTGACTATGTGGATCACAACACACTGTGGAAAATTCTTCAAGAGATGGGAATACCAGACCCCACCTTACCTGCCTCCTGACAAATCTATATGCAGATCAAGAAGCAACAGTTAAAACTAGACATGGAACAACAGACTGGTTCCAAATCGGGAAAGGAGTATGTCAAGGTTGTATATTGTCACCCTGCTTATTTAACTTACATGCAGAATATATCATGTGAAATGCCAGGCTGGATAAAGCACAAGCTGAAATCAGAATTGCCAGGAGAAATATAAAAACCTCAGATATGCAGATGATACTACCCTTATGGCAGAAAGTGAAGAAGAACTAAAGAGCTTCTTGATGAAAGTGAAAGAGGAGAGTGAAAAAGTTGACTTAAAGCTCAACATGCAGAAAACTACGATCATGGCATCTGGTCCCATCAATTCATGGAAAATAGATGGGGAAACAGTGGAAACAGTGACAGACTGTATTTTTCTGGGCTCCAAAATCACTGCAGATGGTGACTGCAGCCATGAAATTAAAAGACGCATACTCCTTGGAAGAAAAGGTATGACCAACCTAGGCAGCATATTGAAAAGCAGAGACATTACTTTGCCAACAAAGGTCCGTCTAGTTAAAGCTGTGGTTTTCTGAGTAGTCATATATGGATGTGAGAGTTGGAGTGTAAAGAAAGCTGAACACCAAAGAACTGATGCTTTTGAACTGTGGTGTTGGAGAAGACTTTTTTGAGTCTCTTGGACTGCAAGGAGATCCAACCAGTCGATCCTAAAGGAGATCAGTCCTGAATATTCATTGGAAGAACTGGTGTTGAAGCTGAAATTCCAATACTTTGGCCACCTGATGTGAAAAACTGACTCAGTGGAAAAGACCCTGATGCTGGGAAAGATTGAAGGCAGGAGAAGATGGGGACGACAGAGGATGAGACGGTTGGATGGCATCACCAACTCGATCGACCTGAGTTTGAACAAGCTCTGGGAGTTGGTGATGGACAGAGAGGCCTGGCATGCTGCAGTCCATGGGGTCGCAAAGAGTCGGACATGACTGAATGACTGAACTGAACTGACTGTATATATATTTTGATGTTATAATGTATACCTGACTTTTATCTAGTATTTGCATGCAAGTCTGAAATATTCTGATACTAAATGGCTTCAGTAAAACTATATTCCCTTGTGCAGTCTACAGTCCTGTTTCCCCACCCCAATCCCAGTAGAAACAATTTCTAACTTTTATGCTGTTTTTACTAGTAGTTATTGACATTTTTATGGGATTGTAGTGCTCTTTTTTCATCTGCTTTAAATATTTTCTAAACACCTTAAGGTGTGTCATACACACACACACACGCACACACAACTTCATTTTCCTTCTTCATTCCCTCCGTATAAGGGTTTCCCAGCTTCGGAGAGGGGAAGGCATAAATTCCCTGGAAGGTGTACCTCACTGCTAAATAGGTTTCTGGTCTAGAATATCTCAAGAGAAATTTCTNCACACACACACACGCACACACAACTTCATTTTCCTTCTTCATTCCCTCCGTATAAGGGTCTCCCAGCTTCGGAGAGGGGAAGGCATAAATTCCCTGGAAGGTATACCTCACTGCTAAATAGGTTTCTGGTCTAGAATATCTCAAGAGAAATTTCTGAAAGCATGCAAGGAGCACAAGTACTAGTAAGTCAGTGCTTCCTACTCACATGGAAGGTGTAAAACCATCAGAAAGGAAGCCACATGCGCACACACGCACACAAAATGAAAGTCAGAGATTGCAGGCTCTCTGGCCATGCTGTGGACTGGGATACGTGAAAGTCACATGATAAGGACATAGTTCTTTGGTGTTTATGAGTCTTGACTGGAAGGCTCTGTGATGTTTTAGAATTTTGTGATTTCTCAAGACACGTAAAGAAGAGACCTCACACTCAATGTCCTTTGGGCTTAGGTGGTATTCCCTGGACTGATTCCTGCAACCATATTTCATTTTTCTCAGTGATTTCACAGGGTGGGTACCATTCTCTCTGCTCCATGCTTGGAAAACTGAGTGATAAAAGCATTTATTCACGGTCACATGTTGATTGGCGTGCAGACAGGCTTAGGTCAGCCCAGGTCTGTGTGATACCTGTGTGCGTCACATGCATCAGTGAGGTGTCCCGTGCATCAGTGGGGTGCGTGGGACACAGCTGTCTCTCCCTGCTTCCTGATGGAGCTGATTGTTTTGGTTCAGGATAGCAATGTGCTTACTTAAATGTACTGCCCTCCTTGGCTTCCCCTGAAGCAGGAATGGCTCTCCTGGTTCAGACCAGCGAGGGATAGGCTTCTCCTGGTTCTTTCTTTGCCTTCCTGGGCACCTGTAGCCTCTGCCTGGTGGTTTTGACCATGAGAGCCATACACTTTGGCTGGCAGGACACGAAATGGAGATACCCAGCTTCTGGATGCCTTGAGTGGCTTTACCAGCCCTGATCAACTTCCTTCTGAGTTTCTTGTTACCTGAGAAAAGTAAGTGACTCTGGTTAAGTCACTGATGGCTGTTATGGGCTAAGCTGTGTCCCTCCAGAATTCATAGGTTGAAGCCTCACCCCTTGGTACCTCAAAATGTGACTGTATTTGGAGATAAGGCCTTTAAAGAGATAAATAAGGTTAAAATGAAGCTGTTAGACCTAATCCATTCTGACTGTGTCCTTATAAGAAGAGACATCAGGACACAGGAGAGAAGGCAGGGGTAAGTGCCTGCCTGCAGAGGCAAGGCCTTGTGAGGACTCAGCAAGGAGGTGGCTGTCTTCACGCCAAGGAACGTTCCGAGAAAACAACCCTCAATCTTGGACTTCCAGCCTTCAGAACTGTTAAAAAATAAATTTCTGTTGTTTAAGCCACCTAGTCTGGTATTTTGTTGTTATGGCAGCCCTAGCAAACGAATATAGTCGGGTTTGTTTTACATGAAGCTGAAAGCAATCCCACTGATACAGAAACCAAAACAAATAAAAGTATGACAGACCAAAATCATATAAATGATTCGAATTACCCCACTGTTTCTTTCTTTATGAACGCTGTCTCCATAGCACTCGTGACACTGTGCTCTGTTTACTTGTTTAACTTCCAGCGCCCCAGCCTTGCACCCGCACCCCCACTGCCCCGCACAGCTTCCGCAGGCTGAGGTTGCCTCTTTCTGTTTCCTTATTCACCTAGCACAATATATGGCACATATTCTATTAAATAAATTATTTGAAGAAATGACCTTGATAATATTTAGGAAAACAGAACTGTCAAATACATGATAAAAAACACATCTGTTCTTTTTATCATTTCAAAATAGTAATTTTGGTATTGGAACATATATTCCTAATTTCAAAAGGTGATTTTTGTCTTGATTTGGTTGAGTTTACAGGGTCTTTGCTTTCCCTGATCTTTCATAAGTCAGTTTGTTTATAGGAAGAGGTTAGATAAATCATATATATTTCCTTTAGTCTATCCGTCTGTCTATCCACCTAACCATGCGTTTTTCTTGTGTGAATTTCATCCTTCTTTAAGATGTTTTAGGGTTGAAATATTTCATCCTAAACCTTCCATAGGTAGGAACTTGAATCACTGTCTAATTTATAATTTGATAAGTAATGTGTACTAATTGAATTTCTCTGCTATCAATCTCAGTCCTGTGGTAAGTTTTTTTTAAACAAAACAAAAGTGCTTTGCTGCTTCTTTCTTGACTTTTAGCTTCTAACTTAAGCTTTCAGTGATCTAGGAAATGCTTTAGTCCCTCGTGAGGTGCCGGGTGCTTCTCTAACACTCCTCTGTGGGGAGTAAACTGTGTGAGCTCTCACTCAGTGCAGTGTGTTATTTTGCTGGACATGGTGCTTTTAAAACAGGATACAGTTCTAACTTTCTTAAATCATGCATAAATTTAGTCATTTAGATGTATTTTGTTTAAAATCCTGTGCCCAGACCTGACATAACTATAGCATAGAATGGGTTCAAGGTAATATTATGTATTAGGTATCACTCCTTCGTTTGTATGCATGGAATTTCAGTGACCACATGAATTCACTCCAATTTATTTGAATAAACTAAGTTTGAGCCCTTTGGCATTTTCATGTGATCATAAATTATTCTCAATTTAAGAATCAGATTTGTGGAGTAGCTAACACACAATAGGTTCTTAAGTGTCTCCTAAAATGAGTGTGTAAGTTGGGGACATTGACCACATACTGTTTTTCTACTTCTCTTTCTTATTTCATGGTTTTGTATGTCCTATTTTGGATTTGTATGCATTCTGCTATTGCTAAAATTGGTAGCTAAGCATTGAATTTTTTAACATTAATTATCAAGTTTTGTCTTACTCTTAAATTTCATGTGGTTTGTAAGGCGGCCCTGTGGGCATCTGTTTACTTTGCTGACACCCACTTTCCTGGGTTGAAACTATATGGACCTTGACTATAACCTTGACTATAGAGAGTTTAGGAGAGTTGCCCAGACTCTGAAAACATGAAGCCCAGTGTGACTGTAAATGCCTATTTCTATGATATCCTCAATTATGTAATAAAAATAATCCAGAAAATTGTCAAGATACTTGACCATTTAATATAGGAATTGGCCTTACACAGTAAAGACTTACCATGAGAAAATAAGAAAGAGTTCCTTTTTTGAACAATCTTTCACCAAATTGAAGGCTGGGCTTACAGTTTTGAGGCTGTGACTCTGGTCATTATAACCATAGTATCTGCAGGAATGTCTCTTTCTTCTTTGAACAAAATGATATGTTTAAATTATTTTTGGAGGAATCTGATAAACTGTGTCCATCCCATGACTCATCTTACAGTGTGAGATGTGGTGTGAATTAAATTATCATTGAAATTTCTACCCTGTCTGGTTTACTCAGTTAGCCATAAGACTTACAGAGTCAAGCAAAGCTAACATGACAGAAGAAAAAGTGATTATCTGAAGCTCATTTTGTCTAGATTGAAAAAAATGTATTTTATAGCTGAAGATCCCGCACAAAAAATACCTTCCTAGACTTGCTCTCATGTGTAGATTGCATTAGTACATTGGGAAGGAAACCAGCATTTTTCAAGTACTTAGTAAAGGTCAGCATTCCACCAGGTACCCCTGGTGGGCCATAACTCAGCTGGGAGGTAGCTTAACAGAATAGTTTCGAGTGTGTATTGTGGAGTCGTAGCTTTGTCTCTGACTAGCTGGGCAAGTTGCTGACCTCCTCTTCCTCACTGTCCTTTTTTCTTCAATCCTGTGAGAGAGGTGGTGCTATACCTTTCTACAGATGAGGAAACTGAGGCCAATTTTAGTAATTTGTGAAGAAACTGAGGCCAATTTTAGTAATTTGTGAAGAAACTGAGGCCAATTTTAGTAATTTGTTCAGGGCTACACAACTAGCAAGTTGTAGCACTTGAATCCAGAGCCAGACCCTGCCCAGGCTCTCACCCTCTCCTCTTCTACGAGGCACCAACCCTCCCACCCCACTCCCCACCCCAAAGCCATATCTGGGAGGCTGATGAGTTAATGGCTTTGAACAAGTAGGCTGGTTGCTTTTTGTGTTGAATGAGCTCAGATTCAGGCACTAGGTATGTGAAAAAGGCTCAGAAAAAGGAATTGGGAGCAATGACTTGTCACTTTCTTAGCTGATTAAGTGACTTTGAACAAGCCATTTGTCTTCAGTTTCCATATCTCTTTTACTATTCTTTCAAATTTGCCCTGTTATCATCATGAAATGATGAAAGTGAAAGAGGAGAGTGAAAAAATTGGCTTGAAAACTAAGATCATGGCATCTGGTCCCATCACTTCATGGCAAATAGATGAGGAAAGAGTGGAAAACAGTGACAGACTTTATCTTCTTGGGCTCCAAAATCACTGCAGATGGTGACTGCAGCCATGAAATTAAAAGATGCTTGCTCGTTGAAAGAAAAGTTATGCCCAGCGTAGACAGCATATTGAAAAGCAGAGACATTACTTTGTCAACAAAGGTCCATCTAGTTAAAGCTGTGGTTTTTCGAGTAGTCATGTATGGATGTGAGAGTTGGACTCTAAAGAAAGCTGAGTGCCGGAGAATTGATGCTTTTGAACTGTGGTGTTGGAGAAGACTCTTGAGAGTCCCTTGGACTGCAAGGAGATCCAACCAGTCCACCCTAAAGGAAATCAGTCCTGAATATTCATTGAAAGAACTGACTCATTTGAAAAGACCCTGATGCTGGGAGGCATTGGGGCCAGGAGGAGAAGGGAACGACAGAGGATGAGATGGCTGGATGGCATCACCAACTCAATGGACATGAGTTTGAGTAAACTCCAAGAGTTGGCGATGGACAGTGAGGCCTGGAGTGCTGAAGTCCATGGGGTCGCAAAGAGCTGGACACGACTGAGCGACTGAACTGAACTGAACTGAATACCCCCTTAAGCTGAAGTCTGTCTNAGAGTTGGCGATGGACAGCGAGGCCTGGAGTGCTGCAGTCCATGGGGTCGCAAACAGTTGGACACGACTGAGCGACTGAACTGAACTGAATACCCCTTTAAGCTGAAGTCTGTCTTGCATTAATATAACCAGTGCGCTGTTTCATGTTTATTGTTTGTGTGCATGGTATAACCTATTTGTGTGTGTGTGTGTGTTTTTCCCTAAAGACTTTTTGGGGACTATCTTTAAAAGTCTTTATTGAATCTGTTATAATACCTCTTCTGTTTTATGTTTTGGTGTTTTGGTCCCCAGGTGTGTGGGATCTTAGTTTTCCCTTTGTTTCTATTAATATTTGAAGTATGTTTCTTTCCATAGAGCAGGTTATTGGTGTATAGTTGATTCTAGCTTTATTATTGTTTTATCCATTCTGACAGTCTTTGGCATTTGAATGGAATGTTTAGTCCATCTGCGTTTAAAGCCTTTGTTAACGTGGTTGTATTCTTGAGTTCAAGTCTTAAGAGGTGTATTTATTTACGTTTTGAAATTCTTTATAGTCTTTTCTTTCTGATTTAACTTTACAAAAAATAATGTATAATAGGTGGGATACTTATTAGTAAAACTGGTTTGTTAAAAATTTCCTGCTTAGAGTAAGACACAAACAAAAATAGCTTTATTCTTCTTTTGGAAATTTTGGAAAAACTAATTTTGAGATGTTAGAAAATGTAGTACAGTTAAATAAACCTTCCATTTTCTGGTCCAGTTTATAGTTTCTCTCATTTTCCTCCCTCCAGCGTGACCTCTAGCGTAGTGATGGTCATCAGCAAGGAGGAATGGTCACTTCTCCTCTCTGCAGTTTCTGCTTCCCACTGTCTCTGGCTCCTTCAGAGTTGGCAAGAGCAGAGAAAGGGCGAAGGCTGTTGCAATGGACCAGTACTGTCGTTTCAGTGGCCACGTTCTTGGGTGATTTCTGTAGGGCCCCCGACGCCATGCCATTTGGGATGAGGGCGGAGCAGCACCTGGGTGACCACGTGTGCCCTGGCTCCTGTCCCCCAGTGGTGTCACTGGAGTTTCCCTGGGTGCCTGCACAGGTAGCCCGCTTGGGTCACGCCCTCTCAGGCTCTCTCAAAGCGTGTTACCCTCAGTGGGATTCCCGTGGTCCACAGGAAAGCTCTCCGGCCACCACCGTCAGAGTCAGCTCTGCTGTGGCCGAGGTGCCCTTGCCTTGCTCTGTTGTTGCAGGCGGCACCTGCCGGGCTCTATCCTTACACGTGCACCACTGAACTGGCTGTGGACTTCTGCACGGAGCCAGGCTCCAGGCCAGGGAACCGAGTATTAGCCTTCCTCACTGCAGAGAGTCCCAAGAGGTGAAGGTGGTTTGGGGCACTTGGTCTGAGTTTGTAGAGAGGGAAGAAAAGAGACCCACCTTCTGCTCCTGAGAATTCTCTTTGAAGGAGTGTCTTCTGCAATGCAAGTTCTCACACATAAACCGGTGGAGGGGGTGACTTCTGGAAAGGTTTGTTCATGTAGCAAGTCCTGTCATCATGTGACGGAAACTCATCACCTGTTGCCTTTAGCATTGAGACTTTAGCTGAAAATTTTAAACAACAGACTTTCCATCCCATTTCTGTTGAAAAGAATTTAGAAATCATTGGCTTTTCTGGCAAGATGCACAGAGAAGTGTTCAGTTATGTTTAGAACTTGTGAACTACCACAGCCTATAATCTTCTTTCACAGTAGTGAGAAACACTAGGTACAAAATAAATGCTTAATAAGTCAACTCATGATTTCAGGATGTTGGTCTTTGGGGAAGGTAAGGGTAACCAGTATAAGAGGAATGAGGTTTCTAAGCTGTGATACTCTTTACTGATTGAACAATTAGGCCCTTAAGTGGAAGAAAAAAAATTCAAAACTATTGTAAGCTCAAGTCAAACTAGTTGGTCAGGTTGGCTAACATAGCTGAAACCTGAAACTGGGTTGACAGGCTTCTCTGTAAATCTCTAAACCATGCAGTTTATATATATATATATATATCTCCATATATATAAAATTATGTAAGTATATATATGTATACTGTATATGTATATGATTTAGATATATGACATAAATATATATTTTTATAGTCCTGATAAAGCTGTCAGAGAAAGTGTTGACAACTGATTGGGTCTCCTCAAATGTGTTTTAAGAGTTTGCGAAGAGGGACGTCCCTAGTGGTCCAGCAAGCAGTTAAGACTCTGCACTCCCAATGCAGGGGTCCTGGGTTTGATCCTTAGTCAGGGAACTAGATCCCACATGCCACAATGAAGATCCCATAGGGAGCAACTAAGATTCAGTGCAGCAAAATAAAATAAATAAATAAATACTGAGAAAAAAATTGGCAAAGAATAAATAGCACAGATGAAGGGAAATGCTTGGAATAAGAAACATGTAATTTTCTAAAATTTTGAAGCATGTAGATGAATATAAAAATATATCAGTTCATTGGTTAGCTTATTTTGAAGTAGAAAATAATCTTAAAAGATTTAATATGACTTTGTATTAGAATCTGTAGGTGATGGTATGATAAGAATTTATTTTAAAAGTATATATTTAGTTATCAATGTATTTTTCAAATATATAACATGCATGATTTATTTCACAGTAGTGATTACTGCAAATAAAAAGACTATATTGCAGTAGTATCTAAAAAAAAAAAAACTTTGGAGCTTGTAAATATAAAACATGTCCATACTAAAAATAGTGGGGAATAACTGAAAAGCATAAAAAAGACGTCAACACTCTAATGTTCATTACAGCACTATTTGCAATAGGCAGGTCGTGGAAGTAACCTAAATATTCGGACATGACTTGGCAACTAAACCACCACCACAGTACGGAGATGTGGATGGACCTAAAGACTATCATACAGACTGAAGTAAGTCAGAGAAAAAGAAATATCATATATTAACACATATATGTGGAATCTATAAAAAAGATTCAGATGAACCTGTTTGCAAGACAGAAATAGAGACACAAACATAGAGAACAGACATATGATAGTAGCGGGGGAAGGGAGTAGGGTGAATTGGGAGACTGGGATTGCCATGTATACTCTAATATGTATAAAGTAGGCACCTAATGAGCACCTACTGTATAGCAGCTGCTGCTGCTGCTGCTAAGTTGCTTCAGTTGTGTCTGACTCTGTGCAAGCCCATAGACAGCAGCCCACCAGGCTCCGCTGCCCCTGGGATTCTCCAGGCAAGAACACTGGTGTGAGTTGCCATTTCCTTCTCCAGTGCGTGAAAATGAAAAGTGAAAGTGAGGTCTCTTAGTCATGTGCAACTCTTCGGGACCCCATGGACTTCAGCCTACCAGGCTCCTCCGTTCATGGGATTTTCCAGGCAAGAGTACTGGAGTGCGTTGCCATTGCCTTCTCCAGAAAAGGGAGCTCTAAAAAGGAAAGAGGCATCAAAAGTGCTTGCTCTTAATCTAATCATTAACAGATAGACATTGTGGGCCAGAATGAGAAACACCAGATTGCTTCTTGTTTATTGATATATTCTTTCTCATGAGTTATAAAAATTGGCCTTTTCGTTGCAGAACTTCCTTTGATCTATATTTAATCGGCTCACTTATTTTTCTGTTAAAGACTAAAGAATTCCCTTTCATGGCTAAGAAGCTGTACTAAGACTGTGTCCAGTATCATCAGAAAGCTGCTAAATATAACTTCTCAAGCTTTATTTGTAGACTTTTGTGTAAATTTTTGAGCCTTAGTCAGTTGTTATGAATTACTTTAAGATGCAAAAAATGAAATGAGGAAACTTAGCTGGTGCCTAAGAAAAGAGATATTTTAACATTTAGGCTTGTTTTTAGTTCAAGCTCTGTAACTTCTTACGACAGTTAATTTAATGTGAATCTCGACGTTTTTTCCTTAAATGGGGCAGTGTCTGTCTACTGATGGGGTCAAATGCAAGGGGGAATATGAATGTTTTTGGCCTATTTCTTTGGGTGTGCTTAAGTATGGTAAGCATTTGTGAAGGAGTCCTAATTTGCTAGAAAGCTCGGAGTTCTAGGCAAGACATATAACAGAAGTTGTGTATAGAAATTTACTTTTAAGTATTAACAGGTACTGTCTTTGTAAAAGTATTTTTACCTCGTTTCTTTTATTATAAAGCCCATCTTTGAAAATGATTAGCTTTTGGTGAAGATTGAACACTTTGAAAAATAACTTCGTATATGAAAAACTATGTGTGCAAAAGTGGTATGTAATTGAAGATGCACTTTTTCTGTATCATGGGAAAGTATTGATATGATTAGCTTTGGAAAAAAAAGCATGTTTACCTTCTTAAACATAATTCATCCATTATTTAGGAAAAGGTCCCATGTTCTTATGCTATACTAAATCATGATTTTTTTCCTCTCTAGGAGAAAAATACAAAGCTGTCACAGTATTCCATCTGTGTAGGGAATACTTAGAAATAATAGGTAACTAATAGAAAGCGGAAACTCCAAAAGTAAGTTTGGCTTCTAACACAATTTTCAGGTTTTTCAAAAATGGGTATTAAATAGCTGTCCTGATGGAACTAGTGACTTGCAGGATATTGCATTGTTTAAAAATTGCTAGAAATGTTAACGTGAAATGACAGAGCAAAGAAGCTTGTCATTATGGTAATAAATTGCAGTTAATTTTTCCATCTATGCACCTAATCACAGACTGTGCACATATTGTATCAAAATAATTACCAAATGTTTTGGGGGTGGTGAGTCTTATTTCTTCCCCATGAGAATTTATGAAGTTGTTAAATTAGGTTTCTTTGGAGTCATAACAGTTTATTTCATTAAGATGTTTACTAGATAAATATTTCCACTAAATTTTCATCAGTTTTGAAGAGGTATTATTTATTCAATGAAAAGTGTTATGAGTCTATTGCTAAATGTATCTTTTTTCTTTTTCTTTTCTATAGTGGATTTTCCCCGCTTTGTTTCAAATGAGGTTGTTTTAAACTGCTTCAGAAGATCTGCCCTCTTGTGTGCATAGAAGCCCTTGTTTTTATTGTAAGGCCACTTGGCAATGTCTCCAAGGTTTTGGCACCTTGCATTCTTGGCACATACATGCAAGCTGTGTGTACTGTACATGGGTGGACGGGGGAGGGGAAGAATTGATTTTTAAGAAAAACTGAAGCTCTTGGCTCATAGGTTTACTTTTCATCATTTCTAGGTCAAGTAAGTACATAGTGGCTTAAAACAAACAAACAAACATGCTGTAGGTTTGCAGATCCTTTGCAGTTCCTTACAGCTGTCACTGTCTGTATCTTGGCAAACCATATCTGATTTGTGACATGGGCAGACAGTAATTGTGCTTGAGGTTACTGTGGACCCTCACCCTACATGCATTTTGAAGTTGTCAACTGAAGGTTCTCGTGGATGTTACGTCAGCTAGTGTGTAAGATTCATAAACAATATTTTAGTAAAGACCAAAGGGACAAAGTGGCATGATAAAGCAGAAGAATGAGAGCTGACGTTCCTGGGTTTGAATAGCACATCTGCCTTTTAGTGGGTCCATGACCCTAGGGCCGCTCCCTCAGAACTTTTCCTTCTCTGAAAGCGGAGACCTAGTGACTAACTGGGCGGGTGGGTTGTGAAAATGAATGAAATGCTAGTAGTGTGAAGTCCCTAACACATCACCTGGCTTAAAATAGCTGCTTAAGGGTGGTTTTCTTTCTTTCTGTAGATATTTGAATATGTCATGCTGAGTCACTTGAACAGTTCATACAGCTCATTATATGTCTAGGAAGATCATAATCTCAGATTTTATTTTATTTTTTGAGGATTGCATGCTTTTCATAAGGTCTCTTGGAAAAGGAATCTGCACATTCCTTTGTTCATTCCTTTGTTCAACAGCAGTCAGTACTTGTAACATGCCAGCTTTCTTGACTTCTAGGAGTTTCTGTTACATCAAGAGACGTGAACAGTTAAGAGAGGAATGACTATATAATTTTAAGTTCCACAGGAGGGGCATCGCTGAGGCTCTATAGAAGCATGGAGTAAGGGCTTCTGAACCTGGACAAGCCCTCAAGCCCACTAGAGGTGCCCTGCTACTGCTGCTGCTGTTAAGTTGCTTCAGTCGTGTCCAACTCTGTGAGACCCCATAGACGGCAGCCCACCAGGCTCCCCCGTCCCTGGGATTCTCTAGGCAAGAGTACTGGAGTGGGGTGCCATTGCCTTCTCCAAGAGGTGCCCTCCTGTTCTTATTTTCTGTTTTTTGGAGGTGTTGCATTTCTGGTGTTTCATTTAACCAGCTCTCTTAAGCACTGCTTTTCCTTCTTTGCTGAGACGTACAGGTTCTGAAGGCTATGTTCAGTTAGAAGAGCCTCCATTTCTTGATCATTGAATAGTGTTGCTCTTTTCCTGACGGCTCCCTGCTCTTAAGCTGGTTGGCTTTTTAGTGTGAGGGATTCTCTTGACAAGTGGAAACTGTGGAGGAGGTCTGCGATGATTATATAACCCTGTTATTGGACAGTTATATGGAGCATCACAGTCACTGGAAATAGAAGCAGCTTCTGAGAACACAAGGGAAAGATAAATTCTACCTGGTGTTTGTAAGACTATTTCTGCCTGTGAATTATAGAAGAAAGCAGCTTAAACTCACAGAAGTCATGCTTAACGTGAAGTGCCAGTTTAGGAATCCAAACATTTTGGGAGGGGCAATGTCTTCCAGTGCCCCTGAGAACCAGGCTCTTTCTATCTTTGTCTCTTTATTGTCTGGGTTTTGTCCCCGTGTGATTAGAAGGCTCTGCGTCTTCTGGAAGCTAGTCCCAGAAAAGAGGAAGGGGATGTATTCATACTTTGATAGAAGACTGTCTCAGAGCCTTCTTTCTTGTATTTCATTGGTTGAAACTGTGTCACATGGCTACTCTTTAGTTACCCTAAGGGCATCTGGGGAACAGGCCATTTTTAGCCCAACCTGTCAGGGTTATGAATGTTGGTTAGACAAATAGCCATGATCTCCTTATCTGGAGATTTTATTTTTGTCATTTCTAATAACCTTTGTTTTAGATTTCTTGATGTGGTGTTAGTTACCACATCATTTGTACTTTTAATTCATTTGACAAGTGTTTATTAAATGTGTAAGACCTTATACTATACTATCCCCAATTCAATAAAACTAGACCTCAAATGAATGAGGTATATATTTAACTGCAATAAAGCATTTTATTCTGCTTGAATGAAAAGTATGTGAGTATGGATGTGAGCTAATAGAAGTTTCTCTTAGCTCATGTAGTAAGTTGCTGGAACTGTGACTTTCAAATAGAAAGAAACTCAGTTTTGTTTAGCTGGCCTCTATCATGCAGCGTGTTGATAATTATTACCCCCACACTCCCTTCTGTGACCCCTAGTGCTTTCACCAGTAAATTTGTAGGCCTGCCTCCTAGGGCCAAATTGCCCTGGTTTTCCCATCGTACTCCCTTTTCCAGCTCTCCTGTGCTTATCCATTAAGTCAGACACATTTCCTTTTCAGAATTTGGCATTGTTTCTTTATTGGAAAGGAAATAGGTTGTTTTAGGCCAGGAAAACTTGAAAAAAGAAAACTGTCAACTACTTTTTTTTTCTTCTTTTTTTTTCACATCATCAAATCCCATGGTGGGATTTTCAGTGCTGGGTCTTGTGTATTCGGGTCAGAGGAAACCAAAGTTGTTCTTGCCCTGGTTCATCTTTGAAGCAAGCTTGGCACATCTTGACACATGACTTGACCCAAGCCATGACTTACATCCTGCTTTTTAACTTATGTCCAGAACCAGATTTCCAGTAGTGGTGTCTGGCAGGATCAGTCAGCCAAATTCCAAGGCTGTGAGGACGATTTTCCTTGGTATGTGACATTCCTCGCTTGTTGCGGAGCTGGACTCTGGCCGTGTATGACCCTTTCTGCTACTGCTGATGTTCAGTCACTAAGTTGTGTCCAACTGTTTAGACCCTGTGGACTGTACCCCACCAGGCTCCTCTCTTCCCTTCTAGTCTTTTCTGAATTCTGGCCAAATTAGTTGTTTTAATCTATGGAGTACTCAAATTTTCACTGATTTCTACTGACAGATCACTCAGGTAGTGTAAGTGGGTTGGAGATCTTATGGTTTATATCTGTGGTCCCAAAGTTTAAACAGATATAGGACCCTTTTAAAATAATGGTACCCTCTCACATCTCCAGTAGGCATGTATGGATGTGAGAGTTGGACCATAAAGAAGGCTGAGCACTGAAAAATTAATGCTTTTGAATTATAGCGAAGGAGAAAACTCTTTGAGAGTCCCTTGGAGAGAAAGGAGATAAGCCAGTCAATCCTAAAGGAAATCAACCCTGAATACTCTCTGGAAGGACTGATATTGAAGCTCCAGTACTTTGGCTACCTGAGATGAAGAGCNAGGTTTTTCAAAAATGGGTATTAAATAGCTGTCCTGATGGAACTAGTGACTTGCAGGATATTGCATTGTTTAAAAATTGCTAGAAATGTTAACGTGAAATGACAGAGCAAAGAAGCTTGTCATTATGGTAATAAATTGCAGTTAATTTTTCCATCTATGCACCTAATCACAGACTGTGCACATATTGTATCAAAATAATTACCAAATGTTTTGGGGGTGGTGAGTCTTATTTCTTCCCCATGAGAATTTATGAAGTTGTTAAATTAGGTTTCTTTGGAGTCATAACAGTTTATTTCATTAAGATGTTTACTAGATAAATATTTCCACTAAATTTTCATCAGTTTTGAAGAGGTATTATTTATTCAATGAAAAGTGTTATGAGTCTATTGCTAAATGTATCTTTTTTCTTTTTCTTTTCTATAGTGGATTTTCCCCGCTTTGTTTCAAATGAGGTTGTTTTAAACTGCTTCAGAAGATCTGCCCTCTTGTGTGCATAGAAGCCCTTGTTTTTATTGTAAGGCCACTTGGCAATGTCTCCAAGGTTTTGGCACCTTGCATTCTTGGCACATACATGCAAGCTGTGTGTACTGTACATGGGTGGACGGGGGAGGGGAAGAATTGATTTTTAAGAAAAACTGAAGCTCTTGGCTCATAGGTTTACTTTTCATCATTTCTAGGTCAAGTAAGTACATAGTGGCTTAAAACAAACAAACAAACATGCTGTAGGTTTGCAGATCCTTTGCAGTTCCTTACAGCTGTCACTGTCTGTATCTTGGCAAACCATATCTGATTTGTGACATGGGCAGACAGTAATTGTGCTTGAGGTTACTGTGGACCCTCACCCTACATGCATTTTGAAGTTGTCAACTGAAGGTTCTCGTGGATGTTACGTCAGCTAGTGTGTAAGATTCATAAATAATATTTTAGTAAAGACCAATGGGACAAAGTGGCATGATAAAGCAGAAGAATGAGAGCTGACGTTCCTGGGTTTGAATAGCACATCTGCCTTTTAGTGGGTCCATGACCCTAGGGCCGCTCCCTCAGAACTCTTCCTTCTCTGAAAGCGGAGACCTAGTGACTAACTGGGCGGGTGGGTTGTGAAAATGAATGAAATGCTAGTAGTGTGAAGTCCCTAACACATCACCTGGCTTAAAATAGCTGCTTAAGGGTGGTTTTCTTTCTTTCTGTAGATATTTGAATATGTCATGCTGAGTCACTTGAACAGTTCATACAGCTCATTATATGTCTAGGAAGATCATAATCTCAGATTTTATTTTATTTTTTGAGGATTGCATGCTTTTCATAAGGTCTCTTGGAAAAGGAATCTGCACATTCCTTTGTTCATTCCTTTGTTCAACAGCAGTCAGTACTTGTAACATGCCAGCTTTCTTGACTTCTAGGAGTTTCTGTTACATCAAGAGACGTGAACAGTTAAGAGAGGAATGACTATATAATTTTAAGTTCCACAGGAGGGGCATCGCTGAGGCTCTATAGAAGCATGGAGTAAGGGCTTCTGAACCTGGACAAGCCCTCAAGCCCACTAGAGGTGCCCTGCTACTGCTGCTGCTGTTAAGTTGCTTCAGTCGTGTCCAACTCTGTGAGACCCCATAGACGGCAGCCCACCAGGCTCCCCCGTCCCTGGGATTCTCTAGGCAAGAGTACTGGAGTGGGGTGCCATTGCCTTCTCCAAGAGGTGCCCTCCTGTTCTTATTTTCTGTTTTTTGGAGGTGTTGCATTTCTGGTGTTTCATTTAACCAGCTCTCTTAAGCACTGCTTTTCCTTCTTTGCTGAGACGTACAGGTTCTGAAGGCTATGTTCAGTTAGAAGAGCCTCCATTTCTTGATCATTGAATAGTGTTGCTCTTTTCCTGACGGCTCCCTGCTCTTAAGCTGGTTGGCTTTTTAGTGTGAGGGATTCTCTTGACAAGTGGAAA
Organism: Raphicerus campestris; assembly: GCA_006410735.1. NCBI lineage: Eukaryota > Metazoa > Chordata > Mammalia > Artiodactyla > Bovidae > Raphicerus > Raphicerus campestris. The sequence goes on from SJYW01050114.1 coordinate 1,522,703, forward strand.
CTGTGGAGGAGGTCTGCGATGATTATATAACCCTGTTATTGGACAGTTATATGGAGCATCACAGTCACTGGAAATAGAAGCAGCTTCTGAGAACACAAGGGAAAGATAAATTCTACCTGGTGTTTGTAAGACTATTTCTGCCTGTGAATTATAGAAGAAAGCAGCTTAAACTCACAGAAGTCATGCTTAACGTGAAGTGCCAGTTTAGGAATCCAAACATTTTGGGAGGGGCAATGTCTTCCAGTGCCCCTGAGAACCAGGCTCTTTCTATCTTTGTCTCTTTATTGTCTGGGTTTTGTCCCCGTGTGATTAGAAGGCTCTGCGTCTTCTGGAAGCTAGTCCCAGAAAAGAAGAAGGGGATGTATTCATACTTTGATAGAAGACTGTCTCAGAGCCTTCTTTCTTGTATTTCATTGGTTGAAACTGTGTCACATGGCTACTCTTTAGTTACCCTAAGGGCATCTGGGGAACAGGCCATTTTTAGCCCAACCTGTCAGGGTTATGAATGTTGGTTAGACAAATAGCCATGATCTCCTTATCTGGAGATTTTATTTTTGTCATTTGTAATAACCTTTGTTTTAGATTTCTTGATGTGGTGTTAGTTACCACCTCATTTGTACTTTTAATTCATTTGACAAGTGTTTATTAAATGTGTAAGACCTTATACTATACTATCCCCAATTCAATAAAACTAGACCTCAAATGAATGAGGTATATATTTAACTGCAATAAAGCATTTTATTCTGCTTGAATGAAAAGTATGTGAGTATGGATGTGAGCTAATAGAAGTTTCTCTTAGCTCATGTAGTAAGTTGCTGGAACTGTGACTTTCAAATAGAAAGAAACTCAGTTTTGTTTAGCTGGCCTCTATCATGCAGCGTGTTGGTAATTATTACCCCCACACTCCCTTCTGTGACCCCTAGTGCTTTCACCAGTAAATTTGTAGGCCTGCCTCCTAGGGCCAAATTGCCCTGGTTTTCCCATCGTACTCCCTTTTCCAGCTCTCCTGTGCTTATCCATTAAGTCAGACACATTTCCTTTTCAGAATTTGGCATTGTTTCTTTATTGGAAAGGAAATAGGTTGTTTTAGGCCAGGAAAACTTGAAAAAAGAAAACTGTCAACTACTTTTTTTTTCTTCTTTTTTTTTCACATCATCAAATCCCATGGTGGGATTTTCAGTGCTGGGTCTTGTGTATTCGGGTCAGAGGAAACCAAAGTTGTTCTTGCCCTGGTTCATCTTTGAAGCAAGCTTGGCACATCTTGACACATGACTTGACCCAAGCCATGACTTACATCCTGCTTTTTAACTTATGTCCAGAACCAGATTTCCAGTAGTGGTGTCTGGCAGGATCAGTCAGCCAAATTCCAAGGCTGTGAGGACGATTTTCCTTGGTATGTGACATTCCTCGCTTGTTGCGGAGCTGGACTCTGGCCGTGTATGACCCTTTCTGCTACTGCTGATGTTCAGTCACTAAGTTGTGTCCAACTGTTTAGACCCTGTGGACTGTACCCCACCAGGCTCCTCTCTTCCCTTCTAGTCTTTTCTGAATTCTGGCCAAATTAGTTGTTTTAATCTATGGAGTACTCAGATTTTCACTGATTTCTACTGACAGATCACTCAGGTAGTGTAAGTGGGTTGGAGATCTTATGGTTTATATCTGTGGTCCCAAAGTTTAAACAGATATAGGACCCTTTTAAAATAATGGTACCCTCTCACATCTCCAGTAGGCATGTATGGATGTGAGAGTTGGACCATAAAGAAGGCTGAGCACTGAAAAATTAATGCTTTTGAATTATAGCGAAGGAGAAAACTCTTTGAGAGTCCCTTGGAGAGAAAGGAGATAAGCCAGTCAATCCTAAAGGAAATCAACCCTGAATACTCTCTGGAAGGACTGATATTGAAGCTCCAGTACTTTGGCTACCTGAGATGAAGAGCCAACTCATTGAAAAAGACCCGTATGCTGGGAAAGATTGAGGGCAGAAGGAGAAGTGGGTAACAAAGGATGAGATGGTTGGATGGCATCATTGACTCAATGCACATGAGTTTGAGCAAACTCTGGGAAATAGTGAAGGACAAGGAAGACTGCTGTGCTGCAGATCATGGGGTCGCAAAGAGTAGGACACGACTGAGCGACTGAACAGCAGCAACAGATCTCTGTTTAGAAAGATTTTTGTCCATGACACAGATCACATTGATATTAGTTATAAGTCTCCCATTTTCCCTCTTATATTAATTGAAGGTACATTTCTGACAAATATGAGATAATCGATGTTTCTATGCTGATATCACTTATATCAAATCAGATACTTGAAATAAAAAATAAAAAGTTTTATTGCATTTTAATATATACCTCTAATTTGGCTTTTGAAATATTGAAAGGNGTGTCCAACTGTTTAGACCCTGTGGACTGTACCCCACCAGGCTCCTCTCTTCCCTTCTAGTCTTTTCTGAATTCTGGCCAAATTAGTTGTTTTAATCTATGGAGTACTCAAATTTTCACTGATTTCTACTGACAGATCACTCAGGTAGTGTAAGTGGGTTGGAGATCTTATGGTTTATATCTGTGGTCCCAAAGTTTAAACAGATATAGGACCCTTTTAAAATAATGGTACCCTCTCACATCTCCAGTAGGCATGTATGGATGTGAGAGTTGGACCATAAAGAAGGCTGAGCACTGAAAAATTAATGCTTTTGAATTATAGCGAAGGAGAAAACTCTTTGAGAGTCCCTTGGAGAGAAAGGAGATAAGCCAGTCAATCCTAAAGGAAATCAACCCTGAATACTCTCTGGAAGGACTGATATTGAAGCTCCAGTACTTTGGCTACCTGAGATGAAGAGCCAACTCATTGAAAAAGACCTGTATGCTGGGAAAGATTGAGGGCAGGAGAAGAAGTGGGTAACAAAGGATGAGATGGTTGGATGGCATCATTGACTTAATGCACATGAGTTTGAGCAAACTCTGGGAAATAGTGAAGGACAAGGAAGACTGCTGTGCTGCAGATCATGGGGTCGCAAAGAGTAGGACACGACTGAGCGACTGAACAGCAGCAACAGATCTCTGTTTAGAAAGATTTTTGTCCATGACACAGATCACATTGATATTAGTTATAAGTCTCCCATTTTCCCTCTTATATTAATTGAAGGTACATTTCTGACAAATATGAGATAATCGATGTTTCTATGCTGATATCACTTATATCAAATCAGATACTTGAAATAAAAAATAAAAAGTTTTATTGCATTTTAATATATACCTCTAATTTGGCTTTTGAAATATTGAAAGAGATATCACTTTATTCATAAAGCCATAACTTCAGGCTGTTCGTTTTTCTCAGTGTGATATTTAATTCAAAAAAGTTTTTGCTCATTTCCCTTTATTTTCCATGTTTGGTGAAGGCTATTTGGAAAATAGAAATGTTGTGATATTTATAGTCTGTGTATTCTCCTCTTTCTCATATTTTCAGACATCAAGTGATCGTTTTTTCAACGTTTTTCATGGGGAATTTAAAGTACAAAAGTAGCTCAAATACTGCAGCAAGCCTTCATGTGTTCATTATTAAACTGCAGCAAACTCACGGCCACTCTTGTTGCATCTCTCCATCTAAAAACCTAATTGGACTGTGGGAGACAGCCCTAGATGTCTTTTTTCAGGACAGACAGTTATGAACTAAAGATCTGTGAGGAGCCCCATGTAAGTGGTTACTAAGTCAGAGATAAGGGTTTGGCTCAGTACGTGCATGTTGACCCATGTTTTTAGATCACTCATCAGTCTGGCTTGGCTTTCTTTTGTTTTCAGGATTTACCTGCAACTGTAATTTCAGAAAATAGAATGGGCAGCACTGACATTTAGTACCATATTGGCAGCGAGAGAATAATGCTGGCTGACGTCTAAGTGAAGGGAGCAGGAGAGGAGAGACCTCAGGTGCTCTGTCTCAGGATTCTATGTGGGAAATCGGTGTTGCTTTAAAGTGAGGAGGTTCTGGAGCTCAGTGTAGCCAAGAAGGTCAAATGTAGCCAAGAAAGTCATACTCAGCTTTGGGTTTTTGGTGTGGCTGCAAGATTCATGCTCCTTTAGGTAAGATGTTGAGGGAGTTTCTTATTAATAGTTTAGAAAGAATTTTGGTTGTCTGAAAAGAAGTTGGCAACTTAAATAAGCACAAGCTAATCTAGGAGTCTGTAGTGGACATGTGTGTTTGTGTGTGTGTATTTGTGTGTGTGTGTGTGAGAGAGAGAGAGAGTCCTCTGGGCTGTGATCACTTTGAATTTATTCCTTGGGATAAATATTTCAAATCCTTGTAGCTCTTTTGGCTCAAAAATTGTGGTCATTGTTTCTGAATCTGCACATCAGCCCTGACAGAAGTTAAATTACCTTTCACATGTATTAGGGTCAGAGTTACAGTCTTGTGAGCATCATCCCATTAGATGTTTTACTTAGATTCGGTGGAAATCGTTTTTGGTAGTGGATGATTAACTTGTATTAAATTAAACCATTTCCTTCCTTATTTGGGCTTGAGTGTTATCAAGTCAAAATATTAGAATAATTTAATCTGTACCCCTCGAAAGTAATTTTGAATAGAAAATTTAGCATTTATTAGTGACTAATAGGGAGAAGGCAATGGCACCCCACTCCAGTACTCTTGCCTGGAAAATCCCATGATGGAGGAGCCTGGTGGGCTGCAGTCCATGGGGTTGCGAAGAGTTGGACATGACTGAGCGACTTCCTTTTCACTTTTCACTTTCTTGCACTGGAGAAGGAAATGGCAACCCACTCCAGTGTTCTTGGAGAATCCCAGGGACGGGGGAGCCTGGTGAGCTGCCGTCTATGTCTGTGTCGCTTCAGTCGTGTCCGACTCTGTGTGACCCCATAGACGGCAGCCCACCAGGCTCCACCGTCCCTGGGATTCTCCAAGAACACTAGGCTACTGTGTCCATGGGACTTTCCAGGCAAGAGCATTGGAGTTGGGTGCCATCACCTTCTCCGAATGAAGCCATAACATGGGGAAATTACAGCTTTCTTAGCAGATAGCCTTATTTTTTCCCCACACGAAAAGATGCTTTCTCTGTGATATGGAATCCTGAATTCCATATAGGTAGGTGTATGTGCTTTTCAAAATTAACTTATTGTGACTTTAAAAAATTTGTTATTTTGAAAAAAATTACAGCAAAGACTATTTAATTGAGAACCAATTTTTATGCAGCTAATGCATGGTATTGTGAGTTGAAATAAAACCTCAGATTCAGCTATTTAAATTCAATATTGTGTTTTCTAGGCTTTTTAAAGAGTGACTATTGAGCAAAGAGCAGTAGTCAATGTATGTGATATGTGAGAAACTGAGTATCTCTCAGTAGATGCATTTTTTTATAGAAATAGACAATTTCAAATTTGTAAATGATATTTTTAATTGGCCTCCCCCTGGTGGCTCAGTTGGTAAAGAGTCTGCCCTTAATATAGGANTAGTCAATGTAGGTGATATGTGAGAAACTGAGTATCTCTCAGTAGATGCATTTTTTTATAGAAATAGACAATTTCAAATTTGTAAATGATATTTTTAATTGGCCTCCCCCTGGTGGCTCAGTTGGTAAAGAGTCTGCCCTTAATATAGGAGACCCACCTTCAATCCCTGGGTTGGGAAGATCTCCTGGAGAAGGAAATTGCAACTCACTCCGGTACTCTTGCCTGGAGAATCCCTTGGACAGAGGAGTGTGGATGATTGCTTTACAATATTGGTTTGATTTCTGTCATACATCAGCAGGGATTAACCATAGGTGTACATATGTGTCCTCCCTCTAAAATCTCCCTCCTGCCTCCCGCCGATTCCCACCTCTCTAGGTGTTATAGACCCCAGTCTGAGTTCCTGTCACAGCGGAACACCATAGTGTGTCTGCACCGAGCTGCTCTCTGCATTTATCTCACCCTCTCCCTCTCCTCCTGCACCCTTGGCCACAGTCTGTTCTCTGTCTGCGTCTCCACTGCTACTCTGTGAACAGATTCATCTGTACCACCCTTCTACATTCCATATATATGCATTAATATATGATACTTGCTTTTCTCATTTACGTCACTCTGTATAATAGGTTCTAGGTTCATCCACCTCATCAGAACTAACTCCAATGCATCCCTTTTTATTGCTGAATAGCTTTCTATTGAATTTATATACCACAGCTTCTTTATCCATTCATCTGTCTATGCTCATCTAGCTTGCTTCCATGTCTTATTGTAAATAGTGCTGCAGTGAACATTGGGGTACATGTGTCCCTTTTGGTTTTGGTTTCTTCAGGTGATATGCATAGAAGTGGGATTGCTGGGTCATCAGTTCAGTTCAGTTCAGTTACTCAGTCGTATCCACTGAGGCTTCCCTGGACATTATCAACTCCTGGAATTTAGTCAAACTCGTGTCCATTGAGTCGGTGATGCCATCCAACCATCTTATCCTCTGTCATCCCCTTCTCCTCCTGCCTTCAATCTTTGCCAGCATCAGGGTCTTTTCAGATGAGTCAGTGCTTCACATCAGGTGGCCAAAGTATTGGAGTTTCAGCTTCAGGACCAGTTCTTCCAATGAATATTCAGGACTGATTTCCTTTAGGATGGACTGGTTGGATCTCCTTGCAGTCCAAGGGACTCTCAAGAGTCTTCTCCAACACCACAGTTGAAAAGCATCAATTACTCAGTGCTCAAATTTCTTGACAGTTCAACTCTCATGTACATACATGATTTACTCAGTGCTCAAATTTCTTTACAGTTCAACTCTCACATACATACATGACCACCGGAAAAACCATAGCTTTGATTAGATGGACCTTTGTTGGCAAAGTAATGTCTCTGCTTTTTAATATGCTGTCTTGGTTGGTCGTAACTTTTCTTCCAAGGAGCAAGNACTCAGTGCTCAAATTTCTTGACAGTTCAACTCTCACGTACATACATGATTTACTCAGTGCTCAAATTTCTTTACAGTTCAACTCTCACATACATACATGACCACTGGAAAAACCATAGCTTTGATTAGATGGACCTTTGTTGGCAAAGTAACGTCTCTGCTTTTTAATATGCTGTCTTGGTTGGTCGTAACTTTTCTTCCAAGGAGCAAGCGTCTTTTAATTTCATGACTGCAGTTACCATCTGCAGTGATTTTGGAGCCCTGCAAAATAAAATTCTGTCACTGTTTCTACTGTTTCTCCATCTATTTGCCATGAAGTGATGGGACCAGATGTCATAATCTCAGTTTTCTGAATGTTGAGTTTTAAGCCAACTTTTTCACTCTCCTCTTTCACTTTAATCAAGGGGCTCTTTAGTTCTTTGCTTTCTGCCATAAGGGTGGTGTCATCTGTGTAGCTGAGGTTATTGAATTTCTCCTGGCAATCTTGATTCCAGCTTGTGTTTCCTTCAGCCCAGCGCTTCTCATGATGTACCCTGCATGGAAGTTAAATAAGCAGGGTGACAGTATACAGCCTTGATGTACTCCTTTTCCTATTTGGAACCAGTCTGTTGTTCCATGTCCAGTTCTAACTGTTGCTTCTTGACCTGCGTACAGATTTCTCAAGAGGCAGGTCAGGTGGTCTGGTATTTCCATCTCTTTCAGAATTTTCCATAGTTTGTTTTGATCCACACAGTCAAAGGCTTTGGTGTAGTGAATAAAGCAGAAGTAGGTGTTTTTTCTGGAACTGTCTCCTTTTCTGATGATCCAGCAGATGTTGGCAATTTGATCTCTGGTTCCTCTACCTTTTCTAAGTCCAGCTTGAATATCTGGAAGTTCACAATTCACATACTGTTGAAGCCTGGCTTGGAGAATTTTGAGCATTACTTTGTTCGTGTGTGAGATAAGTGCAATTGTGCAATACTTTGAGCATTCTTTGACATTGCCTTTCTTTTTGATGGAATAAATCTGCCCTTTTCCACTCCTGTGGGCACTGCTGAGTTTTCTAAATTTGCTGGCATATTGAGTGCAGCACTTTCACAGCATCATCTTTTAGGATTTGAAATAGCTCAGCTGGAATTCCATCACCTCCACTAGCTTTGTTCTTAGTAATGCTACCTATGACCCACTTGACTTCACATTCTAGAATGTCTGGCTCTAGGTGAGTGATCACAGCATCATGATTGTTTGGGTTGTGAAGATCTTTTTTAAAGTTCTTCTGTGTATTCTTGCCACCTCTTCTTAATATCTTCTGCTTCAGTTAGGTCCATACCGTTTCTGTCCTTTACTGTGCCCATTTTGCAAGAAATGTTCCTTTGGTATCTCTAATTTTCTAGAAGAGATCTCTAGTCTTTCCCAATATATTGTTTTCCTCTATTTCTTCGCATTGATCACTGAGGAAGGCTTTCTTATCTCTCCTTGCTATTCTTTGGAACTCTGCATTCAAATGGGTATATCTTTCCTTTTCTCCTTTGCCTTCTGCTTTTCTTCTTTTCACAGCTATTAGTGAGGCCTCCTCAGACAACCATTTTGCCTTTTTGCATTTCCTTTCCTTGGGGATGGTCTTGATCCCTGCCTCCTGTACAATGTCACAAGCCTCCATCCATAGTTCTTCAGGCACTCTATCAAATCTAATTCCTTGAATCTATTTGTCGCTTCCACTGTATAATTGTAAGGGATTTGATTTAGGTCATACCTGAATAGACTAGTTGTTTTCCCTGGATCATATGGTAGTTTAATTTCTAGCTTTTAAAGGAATCTTCATACTGCCTTCCATAGAGGCTTTATCAGTTTACATTCCCACCAGCAGTGTAGGAGCGTTCCCTTTTTCCCACATCCTCTCCAGCACTTGTTATTTGTGGATGTTTTGATTATGGCCATTCTGTCTGGTATGAGGTGATATCTCATCATTGTTTTGATTTCATTTGTCTAATAATGGGTGATATTGAGCATCTCTTCATGTGTCTATTATTCATCTGTATGTCTTCTTTGGAGATATGTCTTCTTAGGGTCTTTTGTCCACTTTTTGATTTTTTTTTTCCTGGTAATGAGTTTTCTGAGCTGCTTGTATATTATGGAAGTTAATCCTTTTCTAGTTGTTTCATTTGCCATTATTTTCCCCCATTCTGAGGGTTGTCTGTTCACCCTGTTTATAGCTTCTTTTTGCTTCTAAACATGATTTTCCCCCTCCTACTGTCTTATTGGGGCGTCTTCTTTGCCCTTGGACTTTTTTGGTAGGAGCCACCATTCTCCTATCAGTAGTTGTTCAGCAGTTAGTTGCAGTTTTGGAGTTCTCACAGGAGAAGATTAGTGCACGTCCTTCTACTCCTCCATCTTCTGAATCCTAGGGGGCAGACACAAGGAGAGCCAATCAGTCCATTCTAAAGGAAATCAGTCCTGAATATTCAATGAAGGACTGATCCTGAAGCTGAAGCTCCAATGTTTTGGCCACTTGATGTGAAGAACTGACTCATTGGAAAAGACCCTGATGCTGGGAAAGATTGAAGGCAGGAGGAGAAGGGGACGACAGAGGATGAGATCATTGGATGGCATCACCAACTCAACTGACATGAGTTTGAGCAAGCTCTGGGAGTTGGTGATGAACAGGGAAGCCTGGCATGCTGCAGTCCACGGGGTTGCAAAGAGTTGGATATGACTGAGCAGCTGAACTGAACTGATAGTTTTTCTGTGCAAAAGCTTTTAAGTTTAATTAAGTCCCACTTATTAATTTTTATTTTTATTTCCATTATTCTAAGAGGTTGGTCATAAAGGATCTTGCTATGATTATGTCATACGGTTCTGCCTGTTTTCTTCTAAGAGTTTTATAGTTTTGGGGGGTTACATTTAGATCTTTAATCCATGAAATGGACAATTTCAGTTTACACAGAGGACATGTGTTCCTNCATTGGATGGCATCACCAACTCAACTGACATGAGTTTGAGCAAGCTCTGGGAGTTGGTGATGAACAGGGAAGCCTGGCATGCTGCAGTCCACGGGGTTGCAAAGAGTTGGATATGACTGAGCAGCTGAACTGAACTGATAGTTTTTCTGTGCAAAAGCTTTTAAGTTTAATTAAGTCCCACTTATTAATTTTTATTTTTATTTCCATTATTCTAAGAGGTTGGTCATAAAGGATCTTGCTATGATTATGTCATACGGTTCTGCCTGTTTTCTTCTAAGAGTTTTATAGTTTTGGGGGGTTACATTTAGATCTTTAATCCATGAAATGGACAATTTCAGTTTACACAGAGGACATGTATTCCTCTTTTTTCAGTGGGTGACATTCTGAGAAGTCCAAAGAGTTTGGAAGTATATAATGATCTGTGGTAAATCTGTTACATCTTTCATTTTTTTCTATGAGATTTGTTTTTCAGAGCATAGACTGTGATTTGCTTGATACTTTCTCAGCCATATCAAGGTTGTGGCCACTCCTGGTTTATGGAACCTTTTGGTAATTTATACAGAGTCTTCAGGAAGTTTCTAAATTTCATGAACTGAGCTCCTAGCCTAGCAGTGGCTTTGTTTTCCTGCTAACTTCTACTCTGTAATATTGGCCAGAATCTGCTGGCTCTGTTGTTCTGGAATGTATGCTTGGGGACTTCGATTTTTATGAGAGTGGCACGCCCAGAAGTTTCTATAAATGCTGGGAAAGCTCTAGACACAAGTGCTATTCTGGATCTGATGAGGCCATCACCCCAAACCACAGGATTGCCTCTGAGATTTGGGGATGTTCCAAGACCGTAACAGTCAAACTTGACCTTGGACCGCTATCCTTCAATGTGTTCCTCCAGTCGCCTCTCAGTTTGTAGGATTTTAGGTCTTAGATCATTTCTGGGCAGAGAAGTTGTCATGTGGAAATGTTCTTCCCCACGTTTATTATCACAGATTTGTGAAGCTGATGTGGTCTGTCTTCATTCCTCTGTCTGCTTCATGACTGTGGCTTTTCACTGCTAGCTTTNTACATACATATAAGTGCTACTGAATTAAGAGAAGCTCTTTACTATAATCAATTTTCTTAACAGAAGGTAAAGTGCAACTTTTGTAAACAGTTAAAAACTCATTTTGACTTTAAAAATGGGCCCTCACCACCACACACAGATTGAAATGGCCATATCACAAATCTACAAATAATAAACACTGGATAGGATTTGCAGAAAATGGAACCTCTTCACTGTAGGTGAAAGTGAAAGTGAAGTCGCTCAGTTGTGTCCGACTCTTTGCGACCCGTGGACTGTAGCCCACTGAGTTCCTCCGTCCATGGGATTCTCCAGGCAAGAATACTGGAGTGGGTTGCCGTTTCCTGCTCCAGGGGATCTTCCTGACCCAGGGATCGAACCCAGGTCTCCTGCATTCCGGGCAGATGCTTTAACCTCTGAGCCACCAGGGAAGCATCACTGTAGGTGGGACTGTAAATTCGGAAAACAGTATGGGGGTTCCTCAATAAACTAAAAATAGAGTTGCCATATGATCCAGCAATGTTACTCCTGGGTATATACCCAGGTGAAGGTGAAGGTGAAATCGCTCAGTCGTGTCTGACTCTTTGCAAGATACATACACCCCTGTGTTCATAGCAGCACTATTAATATTTACAATAGGCAAGGCATGGAAATAACCTGAATGACCAGTGGCAGATTAATGAATAAAGAAGATGTGGTATACATATACTGTGGAATATTACTCAGCCATAAAAAATGAAACGATTCCATTTCCAGCAACATGGATGGACCTAGAGATTATCACTAAGTGAAGGAGGAGAGAAGGAGAAAGACAGATACNTTGGCAGATTAATGAATAAAGAAGATGTGGTATACATATACTGTGGAATATTACTCAGCCATAAAAAATGAAACGATTCCATTTCCAGCAACATGGATGGACCTAGAGATTATCACTAAGTGAAGGAGGAGAGAAGGAGAAAGACAGATACCATTTGATATCTTGTTTATGTGGAATCTAAACTATGACACAGATGAAGTCACCTGCAGAACAGGAACAGATTCACAGACAGAACAGAATTGTCATTGCCACGGGTGAGGGAGAGTGGAGAAGGGATGGACCAGGGTTTTGGGGTCAGCAGGGGCAGACTATTAGATATAGAATGGGCAAGGTCCTAGTCCACAGACAGAGAACTATGTTCAGTATCCCTTGATAAACCATAATAAGAGAATATGAAAAGTATAAATTTATAACTGAACACTTTGCCATACTGCAGAAATTAACACGATGTTGTAAACAGCTTTAATAAAATAAAAATACAGGTCCTCATAATCAGAGAAGTGTAGAATTATTACACTAGAGCTTTGTGAAAGTATCTCAATCAGCTTAGGAGGGAACCCGCAATTCAGCCAAGACAGAGCAGAATGTTTTAAATAGTATCAGGAAAGAAATACCCACATATATATATTTTTTTAATACGAGATTGGGTTGCTGAGGGGAGTGGAGCAACTTCCTTCTAAAAGACTTTGACCCGTTTCCGTTCTTATTTGCTGGATTGTTCCAGCACCACCAGGAAGGGTAGACCTGCCCAGGCCATTGTGATAGTTAGTAGTCACATGTGGTTATGGAAATCTAAATTGAAATTAAGAAAATTAAAAATTGAGTTTATCATTCACACTAGCAACCATGTTAGTGCACAATGGCCACATACTTGATAGCACATAGAACATTTTCATCAGCGCAGAAAGTCCTTTTAGATGTCCTGGGAATGACTGTTATCGTAGGGCTATTCCCTTCCACTTTTAGTAGCTTTGTCCTGAGGTCCTGGCATTGGCTGGAGAAGCCTGGTTACCCTGGTGGAGTCTTGGGAGATTTTATGGACATGAACCCAAGGGTGTGAGTAGAAAATCATTTCCCCCATAATCTTCTTCCAGGTTTCCTCCCTCTGATAACAGCCATGACAGGTGGCAGGAGTCTGTGTATATTAAAGTTATCATTTTATCATCTGTGATAGACATTTGTCACAATTTGGGCCGCTTAGCATCTGGATCTTTTTCCTGAATTTTGGGGAATCCATCAATGTATGAAACTGGGTGGGTGATCCTGCCCTGTTCTTCTTAATTTCCTGAGCAGAAATGCCTTCTTCTGCTTTCCCTGACTTCTGCCAGCTAGAAGGAGGACAGGATTTATGGCCTGCCAAACCTGGCAGTCTGCCTCTGGAGCAGTGACTCAGAGAGGCAGAAGATGCTTTAGAACTCTGCCCATTGTTGGTGCAAGAAGTACCATCAGTGGCCGTGAACAGAAGCCAGCTGTGCTGCCCAGGGTCTTTGGTAGCAGGTCTGTTACTATACCTGTTGAGACAGCTGAAAACAAGAGAAAAATGCTAAGGAAATCAGCCTAAGTGTGCAAGGAGCCTAGACTAGCATTGTCTGTTCCTGCCGACATCCTCCTCGGTATGGAGTAATGCTAACAAAATTAAGAGAACCAGACATCAGTGTTCCCTTAAATTAGTCATAACACAAGTAAGATATCTGAGTATTCTGTAATGGAAAGAAATCCTTTCATTATCTTTTAATGAAATAATATATATCTTAGAATTATAAATATCCCTCTTTGCTTCAGTAATGGAATGACTTTTTTATTTTTTTGAGATTGCTGTTTATAATTCTGTTTCTTACACGGTGAGCAATTACACCATATCTGATTCCTACCAGCCCGGTGGACTGGCCTCCTTTGTTTGTTTTCTAGAACAAGTAGACTGTGGCATATTCTTTTACCTTATGTTTTAAGCACCTTGTGTGTTCTTCTGTGTGCTGCTTCCCCACTCTGGCACACATAGCAGCCGGCTAACCATCTGCATCATCCCTGTGTCAAATTTGGGACAAGGCGTCTAAGGGCTATGCTTGGTCTCCCTTCTTCTTCACCCTGGATGTAGATAGTCCTGAAGCCATAGCTGATGGTGGGGAGACAGGACTGAAGGGGCCTGGGTCTCAATGCGTGAAGGAGGGCTCTTCTCTAACCAGGAACACCCACATGTCCCTGAAGAGAAAATCTTTGATGGTCAGGATTTGCGGCCTTCCCAGTAATAACTATGCAATGAAAAAAGAATATAAATTATATCAACACGAGAGAAATAAATTTTGTTGTGTTGAGGCTTTATGTATTGTTGGATCTGTTTGTTACCAAAGCTGACATTACTCTTTACACCCTCATTCATATAAACTCATTATTTCTTCTTCACAAATGGTAACTGACATTTTTTGGGTTTTTTAGTTGCTTTTTATCTGGAATCTTCTTCATTGTACCATGAGTTATATAGAATTATGATGAAAGTGTTGAAGAAACTGGGGTGCATATTTCCCTATATAACCTCAAATTTTTTACAGATAGACCTAAGGTACAGGAAAGCTTAATGACTCATGGAAGAGCAATTTGCTAGTTTTGTAAAATGTAGACTCAACATTCTGAATGACTTTGTAATCTTGGATCACCATGAAGTTTATGTTGCCTTTGTATGCAAGTTCAGTAACGGATTTTTACTTCATATATAGAAACATACAGAAAACTGTTTTTAGTCTTATTAGAAAACATTTTCCAGGCTTAATGTTTTCACGTATGCCATGTAGGTAAACAACAAAGGTGGAAAGGATACTCTGAAATCATCTTATATTAAAACAAAGGAAAAAAGTATGTGATGCTCATTCAAAAGTCTCAAATGTGGTGGTGCAGGATATTATCTATTCTGCATTTGCCATGACATGCAAATGATTGCTCAACAGAGATGAGCTTTAGGGATTTAATGTTTCCACTTTGTAGTTTATTATTAACTAATAACATTTTCCTCTTCTAAAATGTGGTAAAAGCAACCATGTACCTATGAGGTTATTAATAGAAGTTTTATGTATACTCATATATTTGATATGTTTTGGGTCCTTTGGGGGAAAATACTTAATAAACACAAATAACTACTTTTGTTAACAGTGATTTCCGTTCATTTTCTCTCCAATAATAATGCCAAAGCATCTTATAAGCTCTGTGTAGCAGCTTGAGCAAAAATAAGATATATTTAGTGTCAACACTGTAACCCCTGCCATAATTTCTACCATTTAAAGGCACTATTTAGTGGGATTATTATGAACAAAGTAAAAAGTTTGCACAAAGGAGCCATATGGCTGTCCCTTCTATTTATGAAGGTGAAACCCTACAAACTCTTCCCTACTCTTCTTTTTAAAATATTTGTTTATGTATTTGGTGTGTCTGCTCTATTGCAGCACACGGGACCTTCACTGGGTCACGCGGGATCGTTAGTTGTGGCCCATGGACTCTCTAGTTGTGGTGCATGGGCTTGCTAGTTGCACTGTGGGAGCTTAGCTGCTCCGAGCCATGTGGGATCCCCGACCAGGGACTGAACCCACACCCTCCGCACTGCGAGGTGGACCTCGAACTCTGGACCACCCAGGAAGTCTCCCTACTCTTCTCAACATCTGCTTTACTTTGTACTTTTTAAAACACACTAATGTGTACTCTGGGCCGTAGTCAAGCATGTATCTTGAATTTGTTGATATCAGGCACCTTTATACTCTTAAAAATTATTCAGGGCCCTGAAGAGCTTTAGTTTATATGACTTATAAATATTTGCTGTATTAGCAAATGTCCCCATCTTGGGACACTTATTTTTTTATTGATTTCAAGTAATTATAACCAAAGCATTATGTGCTTACATAAAAGATTTTTTTCTAAATTATTTATTTTAATTGGAGGCTAATTACTTTATAATATTATAGTGGTTTTTGCCACTAATTTTTTTAAATTTTTGACATGAATCAGCCATGGGTGTACATGTGTTCCCCATCCTGAACCTCCCTCCCACCTGCCTCCCCATCCCATCCCTCAGAGTCATCCCAGTGCACCAGCCCCGAGCACCCTGTCTCATACATAAAACCTGGACTGGTGATCCATTTCACATATGGTAATATACATGTTTCAATGCTATTCTCTCAAATCATCCCACCCTTGCTTTCTCCCATAGAGTCCAAAAGTCTGTTCTTTACACAGAGTCCAAGAGTCTGTGTCTCTTTCGCTGTCTTGCATATAGGGTCATCGTTACCATCTTTCTGAATTCTCTATATATGCATTAGTATACTGTATTGGTGGTTTTCTTTCTGACTTACTTCACAGTATAATAGGCTCCAGTTTCATCCACCTCATTAGAACTGATTCAAGTGCGTTCAAGTATTCCATTGTGTATATGTACCATGGCTTTCTTATCCATTCATCTGCAGATGGACATCTAGGCTGCTTCCATGTCCTAGTTATTGTAAACAGTACTGCGATGAACATTGGGGTACACGTGTCTCTTTCAATTCTGGTTTCCTCGGTGTGGATGCCCAGCAGTGGGATTGCTGGGTCGTATGGAAGTTCTATTTCCAGTTTTTTAAGGAATCTCCACACTGTTCTCCGTAGTGGCTGTACTAGTTTGCATTCCCACCAACAGTGTAAGATTTTCTCCACATCCTCTCCAGCATTTGTTGTTTGCAGACTTTTTGATGTTGGACATTCTGACAGGTGTAAAGTTTTTTAAAATGAAAAAAAATTACTATATTTTTCAAAACAAGCTTGGTGAGAAGAATGCACTGTTTAAATTTTTTTTTTAATTTTTGCAAATCAATTTCTGGCTTAATAGAAGATACCTGGATTCTCCTGCTTCTGCAGTCAGTCTACTGAGAGACTAAACATGTGAGGCCCCTGGAATACTTCAGCTTGTGAGAGAATGAGAGTGAAAAAGGTGAATCATATTTTAGTATGGTTATGAAAATACTCTTGACCTTCTGGGTCCCACACTTAGAGAACTGCTATTCATACTAACCTATAAAGGTGATCTTGAGAGAGTCTCTATTTTGTCACTGTTATTATTTGTACCAAAAAATCCCCTTCCCATCCTGGGAGTGGATGATTGTAGTAAGAAATCAAAGATCAGAAAAAAATTACATACTTCATTTAAAAACTCTCCCTTTTTGTTCCATCTACAGAAAGCTGTTCCACCTAATTCAACCAAATGGAAACATTTAAAATATCAGTGTATATCTTTCTATATTTCTCTAAATAAAAGTCATATGTTGAAGTGTCAGTAATTGGAATTACGATTTTGTACATTCATAATGAGATGGTTGGGGTGTGTGTGTGTTTGTGTGTGTGTGTGTGTACGCATCTACATGTGTTCATATGTGTTACGCATCTACATGTGTTCATATGTGTCCAACTCTTTGTGACCCCATGCACTATAGTCTGCCATGGGATTCTCCAGGCAAGAATACTGGAGTAGGCTGCCATTTCATCCTCTAGGGAATCTTCCCAACCCAGGGATTGAACCCACATCTCCTACATCTCCTGCATTGACAGGCAGATTCTTTACCACCGAGATACCTAGGAAGCCGGTGAGATGGTGGCAGTGGGCAATTCCCAAAGGCGAGTAAGTATATTTGTCAGACACAGTGATTTCTATGGAATAAAACTGAGGCACAAGGCAACTCACAATTATTTATCGTAATCANCCAGGCAAGAATACTGGAGTAGGCTGCCATTTCATCCTCTAGGGAATCTTCTCAACCCAGGGATTGAACCCACATCTCCTACATCTCCTGCATTGACAGGCAGATTCTTTACCACCAAGATACCTAGGAAGCCGGTGAGATGGTGGCAGTGGGCAATTCCCAAAGGCGAGTAAGTATATTTGTCAGACACAATGATTTCTATGGGATAAAACTGAGGCACAAGGCAACTCACAATTATTTATCGTAATTTATTTATATTATGTCGCTTATGTATGATAAGTGTTTCTGCCTTGTGCATCTGCAACTTGGCTGTGATTTGACCTGCCTGGGCTGGGCTCCACTGGGCTGAGCTGCAGACTGTGGACTGGGGTAAGGTTGCTCTGAATGTGTCTCTCTCCTCACATTTGAATGGGGCATATTCTTTTGTGATGGCAGAAGTCCGACGACCTAGCAGAAACTTGCTGTGCCTCTTAAGGCCTCTCCGTCAACCTGATCCACTGCCATTTTAGCTCGTATGCAGTTGAAAAGGCAGATTCCATGGCCAAGCTCAGTTTCCATGTGGCAGGAAAGTGTACTGTTCCAGTGGGATGCGTTGGGGTGCTGGGGAGAGGGAGTGGTTTTTGGTTTTAAAATGTTCTAATCTACTACAATGTGCAATTCTGAAATATTAGTAGATAATGGTGTCTACCTATTTAATTCTTACTCGGAGAAATAGTCAAGGGACTAAATTTTAATTGTAATTTTAGGCTGCAGTCCTTCTGTTGATTGGATCTTCAGAATATCACTGTTGTCTAGCTCTGTCCCCCCATTCTCAGACTGCTTTTCAAGTTGCTTTATATATATATAGTTTTACTGAAATTACTAATTTTTGGCTGTGCCAAGTCTTCCTTGCTTTGCTCGGGCTTTCTCCGTCTGTGGCGGGCAGGGGCCACTGTTTCCTGCAGGCCCTGGCTGCTGACTGTGGTGGCTTCTCTTGTTGCGGGGCACAGGCTGTGCTAGAGCGGTCGTGCACGTGGGCTCAGTAGTGTGGGTGCATGTGAAATATGCAGTAGCTGCTCTGTGGCATACAGCATCTTCCCAGACTAGGGACTGTGCTCCCTGCATGCGCAGGCAGATTCTTAACCACTGTGCCCCCCAGTAAGTCCCCTCAAGTTGTTTCTTAATCCTATTGATCTGAACTATTGTGAGAGCCTCTAAATTGGTCTGTGTCCTGTTACTATTGCTGTGCAACAAACCATCCCCAAATGAAGTGCTTAAAACAACAGCAATCTATGTGGCAGGCAGGATGGGAGGAGAGTTTGGGGGAGAATGGGTATGTGTATATGTATGGCTGAGTCCCTTCCCTGTTCACCTAAAATGGTTACAATGTTGTTAATTGACTACACCCCAATACAAAATAAAAAGTTAAAAAAAATCAGATTTAAAAAAAGAAAACAAAACAGCAGTCTTGAACCTGATGTTAGGGCGGGGTTCATCAGAGAGGGTTTGTCGCTTGCTGTTCCTGTGGCATCAGGTGGGGTGTTTTGACTAGATGCCAGAGGATGCACTTCTGAGATAATTCGCTCACAGACCTGCTAAGTTGGTGCTGAAGACCAGGAGCTTTAGTTCATCTCTGAAGAAAAGTTATGACCAACCTAGATAGCATATTCAAAAGCTGACTAAGGTCCGTCTAGTCAAGGCTATGGTTTTTCCTGTGGTCATGTATGGATGTGAGAGTTGGACTGTGAAGAAAGCTGAGCACTGCAGAATTGATGCTTTTGAACTGTGATGTTGGAGAAGACTCTTGAGAGTCCCTTGGACTGCAAGGAGATCCAACTAGTCCATTCTGAAGGAGATCAACCCTGGGATTTCTTTGGAAGGAATGATGCTAAAGCTGAAACTTCAGTACTTTGGCCACCTTATGCGAAGAGTTGACTCATTGGAAAAGACTCTGATGCTGGGAGAGATTGGGGGCAGGCGGAGAAGGGGACGACCAAGAATGAGATTGCTGGATGGCATCACGGACTCGATGGACGTGAGTCTGAGTGAACTCCGAGAGATGGTGATGAACAGGGAGGCCTGGCGTGCTGCGATTCATGGGGTCGCAAAGAGTCGGACACGACTGAGTGACTGAACTGAACTGAACTGAATGAACTGAACTGCGTGCCCTCTCTGGAGACTGGTGGGCTTCCTCAGAGCATGGTGGTGGAATTGCCAGAGTGGGTGTCTCAAGAGATAGGTTGTGAATGTTGCCAGTTTCTTAAAGTTTGGGCCTGGGAAGTGACCCAGTGTTACTTTTACTGGGTTATATCTGTCAAGCAGTCACAAAGTCTAGGCTTTGGGGAGAGGGCATAGACCCCTGACTCTCCATGGGAGGGCTTTCAGAGGATGCTATAGTTTGAAACTAGCATATACTCTCAGTGCTTCTGTCCCCAGATCACTCCATATTTGCATCTTCTAAAAGCACAACTGTACTCATTCAGGAGCTCCCCATTCTCTATCAAACAAGAAGGAAGTCAGTCGAACCCCTTTTTCGCATACCCTGTGTGCCAGCCAACTTGAGACTTTGTCTTCTTTTGTCTTTGATCATATATATATATATATATATATATATTTCTCTTTTCTAGGATATTATCCTTCTAATCTTTTCATATCCTGACATTCTGTGCTTAAAATAAATGATGGCCTTTCATGAAGTTTTCCTCAAACCCTCTATCTTTCTGCAATTTGTCCTTCTGTCATCTCCCATAGTACACCTTAACTGTATACCATTTAAAGACCGCCCAGTTTCTATCTTGAACAATAATATATGCATGTATATGCGTTTTGAAATCTCTAGTATATTTCATATCCTTTGGAGGTGTTCACATTTTTGTACAATATTTACATTCAGTTGCACTGATATCTTAAGATACATGTAACAAGTACTTGACATTTTTTTTTTAAGGAGTGAATTGAAAGTATATATGAATAGAATTAACAGTATGTTTAGACTCACTTGAAAACATAGTAGAAGCACTATGGTTGTTGATTAAGGTTGCTGGTTGGTAAAAATAGATTAATGGCTAACCACCAACATGAATGTTAGAAAATGTTGATAAAAAGCCATTCTACTTACAATAAAGTGCAGCTCTACAAAGTTAGAAGTAACTAGAAAGAACTAGTAGGAACTTATATATATAAAACTTAATTATAAGACATAAATCTCAAACAGATGGAGAGAGAGACTTTGTTCTTAAAAGGTAAGATTCAATACAATAATGCATATATATATCACTTTTGTTAAGTTAAATACACAGTCCAATCTCTATCAATACTGGGGAACTTACTAAAATAATCCAGAAGTTCTTCTGGGGAAATGAACCTATAAAATGCCTCCAAAATTATAAGAAGTATTTATTAGGGTTACTTGCCATCTCAAATATTAAAGAATAGTATGTCAGTGATGACTGAACAGTGGCATTGGCAAAAGAATACCTCAATGAATAAACTATAAAGAGTCTATTTTTTGATAAGTATATATAGTAATTTAGTATGTGATAAGGTTGATATTTCAGATTGGGAGGGAAAAGATGAATTATTCAGTAAAAGGTGTTGGGACACGTGCCTAGTCATCTGGAAGAATAAAGCAGAATCCCTACCAAACAACTCATGCAGAAATAATTCCAGGGGACACATATTGTCAATGGAACAAGGTGAGCTCTAAATACATGAGCAAAATATATAGGTGAATATTTTTACAGTCTTGTGCAAAAGGCATCTCTAAGTAAAAACCATGAAGGAACAGATAAAAAATGAAACTATATACAGCATTTTAAGTTTTTATTTGTTTTATTTTAGGATAGTGGAAAACCATCTAAACCTGTTGGGCAAACAGTATTCTGGGAAGATATTTGCATAGATTATGATCAACAAAGGGCTGATATCCCTAATGTACAAATTCTTAGAACTTTATCAAAAAGATAGAACTTCTTTATAGAATCGTGGGAAAAATATACAAAGGTAATTCATAAAATAATGAATATGAAGCCTGAAGGCACATGTGTGAAAAATGTATACAATCAAAGGTGCTAATTAAACCACCAGGGGTATGTCATAGTAACTGAAATGATAAAAGCAAAATATAAACTAAATATCTCTACACTTGGTGATGATGTGGGGAAATAGGTCCTATAATGTACTGTAATATAGTTTTTCTCAGACTGTGGTAAAGAACTGTTTTTTTCCTCTGTTTTTGACTGAAATGTTTATAAAATACAATAAAAATATATAGCCAGGAAAACAAAAGTGAAATCTCAAATGCAAAATAAAATCTCAAATGTATTTCTGTATGTTTCTACATTTCTTTCTATATATATATATATTATATATTTCTATAAAGTGTTCATCAGATATAAAATTACTCCATAAAACTGTCATAAACATTTCAGCTGCTGAATTTAAAGTAGACTATAAGGGGACAAGTCCAGAAGGAGGAAAATTAGATAGCAGGTCATTGTGATAATCAGGGAAGACCTGGATGATACTAATTTAGATGAGGGTGGGAAGTGTAGAGGGCTTCCCATGTGGCACTAGCAGTAAAGAACCCGCCTGCCAATTTAGAAGACTTAAGAGATGCTGGTTCGATCCCTGGGTTGGGAAGATCCCCTGGGCATGGCAGCCCACTTCAGTATTCTCGCCTGGAGAATCTCCTCAGAC
This sequence comes from Raphicerus campestris, assembly GCA_006410735.1. Lineage (NCBI taxonomy): Eukaryota > Metazoa > Chordata > Mammalia > Artiodactyla > Bovidae > Raphicerus > Raphicerus campestris. The sequence continues at coordinate 1,544,781 of SJYW01050114.1, forward strand.
AGAGGAGCTTGGTGGGCTGCAGTCCATAGGGTTGCAAAGGGTTAGATACAACTGACGCAACTTAGCACGCATGCGTGGAAAGGATAGAGGTGGTTGAAAGGGGTCAGAGTCTTGATCTCTGCTGAATGGAGAATCAATAGGATCTGCTCATGGATTTCCTGTAGGTGTGAGAAAGAGAGAGGTAGGTGATAAGGGTGATTCTAAGGCTTGGGCCCTGGGCCCTGGAAAGGATGGAGTTGCTTTTTACTAGAATGTAGAAGATCAGAAGATGGCTTTGGATGTGTTAAATTTGAGATTCCCCTTGGACATTCAAGAGAAGATTGCTGGTAGACGGCTGGATATAAGAGTCTGGAATTAAGTGAGGATTGAGGGCTGAAAGTGTGTGAGTGTAAGAGTAGTGTGTCTGAGTGAGGTCAGTACAAAGGTGAATGCACATGGAATGCTGAGGCTCTCACCCTTAAAGGGTAGGGAGATCAGGAAGAGTCAATATTGAGATCAGGAGGATGAGAGAGTGGGTGAAGCAGGAGGAACACCAAGGGCATGGGTATCTTGGAGGCTAACCAACAGATGTCAGGAGGAGAGAGGAATAATCAGAGGGCTGCGAGGAGGAGGCTGAGACTTGACCAGACAGGGTGGTGAGAAGCAAGTCTGACCAACCGGAAGCATCAACTGGAATTTTCTTAATGATGTGTGAGTTGTGAAGCGTAGAGTGGATGATGGTGATACTAATTATTGTTATTTTAAGAATTCAGAAGGAACAGGATTGTCAGATGTGTACCCTACCATTAAAATTGGATATTGCAGCCAAAAGAGAGAAAGAAACTAAAATTACTAAAAGACAGATTTTCCATGTCCTGTCAGATTGTTGAAATTAATTATAAAGCTGGTGGCTGCAGATGTGGCTGCCTGAACTTGCACCACACGTTGGCAGGGATCATCCTTGTGGGGAAAGTCTGCTGAGAAAGCAAACAAAGAGAGAGAGAGAAGGGAAAGAAAGAAAGGAGGAAGAAGAAATGAAAAACCCAAGAGGATCAGAAGCAGTGCTCAAAGCAGCTGGCTGTGGGAGATGGGTGCTGTACAGGGAATAGAAACCAGCTGCCTGGTAAACTTCGTTAAGTCTCCAGAAATACAACACCAGAAAAATGTTAGCTGCCTTTAACGATAGTTTCAGTTTGAATAGATTTGAGAAGGTGTACATCTGTCATAGATGATAGTTTCCCTGATACTTAAAACAATATGCCGTGATCCCCTTCAGGAGAAGAGGTGTGAATTCATGTCTCTGGGGCTGGATACAGTAAAAGTTCATAAAATGATGCTAAGAGAGGGACAGTAATTGTACCAGAGTTTCTTCTCTAGGCATTGATTCAATAAAATAGTGACAACACTTTTGGTAAAGGAAACTGTAAGCAAGGTGAAGAGGCAGTGGGAGAAAATAATAGCAAATGAAACAACTGACAAAGGATTAATTTCCAGAATATACAGGCAGCTTCATACCAGTCAGAATGGCCATCATTAAAAAGTCTACAAACAATAAATGCTGGAGAGGGTGTGGAGAAAAGGAAACGCTCTTGCACTGTTGGTGGGAATGTAAATTGATACAGCCACTATGGAAGATGGTATGGAGATTCCTTAAAAANGGATGGCATCACGGACTCGATGGACGTGAGTCTGAGTGAACTCCGAGAGATGGTGATGAACAGGGAGGCCTGGCGTGCTGCGATTCATGGGGTCGCAAAGAGTCGGACACGACTGAGTGACTGAACTGAACTGAACTGAATGAACTGAACTGCGTGCCCTCTCTGGAGACTGGTGGGCTTCCTCAGAGCATGGTGGTGGAATTGCCAGAGTGGGTGTCTCAAGAGATAGGTTGTGAATGTTGCCAGTTTCTTAAAGTTTGGGCCTGGGAAGTGACCCAGTGTTACTTTTACTGGGTTATATCTGTCAAGCAGTCACAAAGTCTAGGCTTTGGGGAGAGGGCATAGACCCGTCTCTCCATGGGAGGGCTTTCAGAGGATGCTATAGTTTGAAACTAGCATATACTGTCAGTGCTTCTGTCCCCAGATCACTCCATATTTGCATCTTCTAAAAGCACAACTGTACTCATTCAGGAGCTCCCCATTCTCTATCAAACAAGAAGGAAGTCAGTCGAACCCCTTTTTTGCATACCCTGTGTGCCAGCCAACTTGAGACTTTGTCTTCTTTTGTCTTTGATCATATATATATATATATATATATATATTTCTCTTTTCTAGGATATTATCCTTCTAATCTTTTCATATCCTGACATTCTGTGCTTAAAATAAATGATGGCCTTTCATGAAGTTTTCCTCAAACCCTCTATCTTTCTGCAATTTGTCCTTCTGTCATCTCCCATAGTACATCTTAACTGTATCCCATTTAAAGACCTCCCAGTTTCTATCTTGAACAATAATATGTGCATGTATATGCGTTTTGAAATCTCTAGTATATTTCATATCCTTTGGAGGTGTTCACATTTTTGTACAATATTTACATTCAGTTGCACTGATATCTTAAGATACATGTAACAAGTACTTGACATTTTTTTTTTAAGGAGTGAATTGAAAGTATATATGAATAGAATTAACAGTATGTTTAGACTCACTTGAAAACATAGTAGAAGCACTATGGTTGTTGATTAAGGTTGCTGGTTGGTAAAAATAGATTAATGGCTAACCACCAATATGAATGTTAGAAAATGTTGATAAAAAGCCATTCTACTTACACTAAAGTGCAGCTCTACAAAGTTAGAAGTAACTAGAAAGAACTAGTAGGAACTTATATATATAAAACTTAATTATAAGACATAAATCTCAAACAGATGGAGAGAGAGACTTTGTTCTTAAAAGGTAAGATTCAATACAATAATGCATATATATATCACTTTTGTTAAGTTAAATACACAGTCCAATCTCTATCAATACTGGGGAACTTACTAAAATAATCCAGAAGTTCTTCTGGGGAAATGAACCTATAAAATGCCTCCAAAATTATAAGAAGTATTTATTAGGGTTACTTGCCATCTCAAATATTAAAGAATAGTATGTCAGTGATGACTGAACAATGGCATTGGCAAAAGAATGCCTCAATGAATAAACTATAAAGAGTCTATTTTTTGATAAGTATATATAGTAATTTAGTATGTGATAAGGTTGATATTTCAGATTGGGAGGGAAAAGATGAATTATTCAGTAAAAGGTGTTGGGACACCTGCCTAGTCATCTGGAAGAATAAAGCAGAATCCCTACCAAACAACTCATGCAGAAATAATTCCAGGGGACACATATTGTCAATGGAACAAGGTGAGCTCTAAATACATGAGCAAAATATATAGGTGAATATTTTTACAGTCTTGTGCAAAAGGCATCTCTAAGTAAAAACCATGAAGGAACAGATAAAAAATGAAACTATATACAGCATTTTAAGTTTTTATTTGTTTTATTTTAGGATAGTGGAAAACCATCTAAACCTGTTGGGCAAACAGTATTCTGGGAAGATATTTGCATAGATTATGATCAACAAAGGGCTGATATCCCTAATGTACAAATTCTTAGAACTTTATCAAAAAGATAGAACTTCTTTATAGAATCGTGGGAAAAATATACAAAGGTAATTCATAAAATAATGAATATGAAGCCTGAAGGCACATGTGTGAAAAATGTATACAATCAAAGGTGCTAATTAAACCACCAGGGGTATGTCATAGTAACTGAAATGATAAAAGCAAAATATAAACTAAATATCTCTACACTTGGTGATGATGTGGGGAAATAGGTCCTATAATGTACTGTAATATAGTTTTTCTCAGACTGTGGTAAAGAACTGTTTTTTTCCTCTGTTTTTGACTGAAATGTTTATAAAATACAATAAAAATATATAGCCAGGAAAACAAAAGTGAAATCTCAAATGCAAAATAAAATCTCAAATGTATTTCTGTATGTTTCTACATTTCTTTCTATATATATATATATTATATATTTCTATAAAGTGTTCATCAGATATAAAATTACTCCATAAAACTGTCATAAACATTTCAGCTGCTGAATTTAAAGTAGACTATAAGGGGACAAGTCCAGAAGGAGGAAAATTAGATAGCAGGTCATTGTGATAATCAGGGAAGACCTGGATGATACTAATTTAGATGAGGGTGGGAAGTGTAGAGGGCTTCCCATGTGGCACTAGCAATAAAGAACCCGCCTGCCAATTTAGAAGACTTAAGAGATGCTGGTTCGATCCCTGGGTTGGGAAGATCCCCTGGGCATGGCAGCCCACTTCAGTATTCTCGCCTGGAGAATCTCCTCAGACAGAGGAGCTTGGTGGGCTGCAGTCCATAGGGTTGCAAAGGGTTAGATACAACTGACGCAACTTAGCACGCATGCGTGGGAAGGATAGAGGTGGTTGAAAGGGGTCAGAGTCTTGATCTCTGCTGAATGGAGAATCAATAGGATCTGCTCATGGATTTCCTGTAGGTGTGAGAAAGAGAGAGGTAGGTGATAAGGGTGATTCTAAGGCTTGGGCCCTGGGCCCTGGAAAGGATGGAGTTGCTTTTTACTAGAATGTAGAAGATCAGAAGATGGCTTTGGATGTGTTAAATTTGAGATTCCCCTTGGACATTCAAGAGAAGATTGCTGGTAGACGGCTGGATATAAGAGTCTGGAATTAAGTGAGGATTGAGGGCTGAAAGTGTGTGAGTGTAAGAGTAGTGTGTCTGAGTGAGGTCAGTACAAAGGTGAATGCACATGGAATGCTGAGGCTCTCACCCTTAAAGGGTAGGGAGATCAGGAAGAGTCAATATTGAGATCAGGAGGATGAGAGAGTGGGTGAAGCAGGAGGAACACCAAGGGCATGGGTATCTTGGAGGCTAACCAACAGATGTCAGGAGGAGAGAGGAATAATCAGAGGGCTGCGAGGAGGAGGCTGAGACTTGACCAGACAGGGTGGTGAGAAGCAAGTCTGACCAACCGGAAGCATCAACTGGAATTTTCTTAATGATGTGTGAGTTGTGAAGCGTAGAGTGGATGATGGTGATACTAATTATTGTTATTTTAAGAATTCAGAAGGAACAGGATTGTCAGATGTGTACCCTACCATTAAAATTGGATATTGCAGCCAAAAGAGAGAAAGAAACTAAAATTACTAAAAGACAGATTTTCCATGTCCTGTCAGATTGTTGAAATTAATTATAAAGCTGGTGGCTGCAGATGTGGCTGCCTGAACTTGCACCACACGTTGGCAGGGATCATCCTTGTGGGGAAAGTCTGCTGAGAAAGCAAACAGAGAGAGAGAGAGAAGGGAAAGAAAGAAAGGAGGAAGAAGAAATGAAAAACCCAAGAGGATCAGAAGCAGTGCTCAAAGCAGCTGGCTGTGGGAGATGGGTGCTGTACAGGGAATAGAAACCAGCTGCCTGGTAAACTTCGTTAAGTCTCCAGAAATACAACACCAGAAAAATGTTAGCTGCCTTTAACGATAGTTTCAGTTTGAATAGATTTGAGAAGGTGTACATCTGTCATAGATGATAGTTTCCCTGATACTTAAAACAATATGCCGTGATCCCCTTCAGGAGAAGAGGTGTGAATTCATGTCTCTGGGGCTGGATACAGTAAAAGTTCATAAAATGATGCTAAGAGAGGGACAGTAATTGTACCAGAGTTTCTTCTCTAGGCATTGATTCAATAAAATAGTGACAACACTTTTGGTAAAGGAAACTGTAAGCAAGGTGAAGAGGCAGTGGGAGAAAATAATAGCAAATGAAACAACTGACAAAGGATTAATTTCCAGAATATACAGGCAGCTTCATACCAGTCAGAATGGCCATCATTAAAAAGTCTACAAACAATAAATGCTGGAGAGGGTGTGGAGAAAAGGAAACGCTCTTGCACTGTTGGTGGGAATGTAAATTGATACAGCCACTATGGAAGATGGTATGGAGATTCCTTAAAAAAACTAGGAATAAAAACACCATATGACCCAGCAATCCCACTCGTAGGCATATACCCTGAGGAAACCAAAATTGAAAAAGACGCATGTACCCTGTTGTTCGTTGCAGCACAGTAGCTAGAACATGGAAGCAACCTAGATGTCCATTGACAGATGAATGGATAAAGAAGTTGTGGTGCATATACACGATGGACTATTACTCAGCCATAAAAAGGAACACGTTTGAGTCAGTTCTAATGAGGTGGATGAACCTAGAATCTATTATACAGAATGAAGTAAGTCAGAAAGAAAAAGATAAATATCATATTCTAACACAGTAGTCATGTATGGATGTGAGAGTTGGACTGTGAAGAAGGCTGAGCGCTGAAGAATTGATGCTTTTGAACTGTGGTGTTGGAGAAGACTCTTGAGAGTC
>SJYW01050114.1:1558231-1607851 GCA_006410735.1 Raphicerus campestris
GAAGAATTTATTTATAGAGCAGCAGTGGAGAAACAGACATAGAGAGTAGACTTATGGACATGGGGAGAGGGGAGGAGAGGGTGAGATGTATGGAGAGAGTAACTTGGACACTTACATTACCATATGTAAAATAGATAGCCAATGGGAATTTGTTGTATGGGTCAGGAAACTCAAACAGGGGCTCTGAATCAACCTAGAGGGGTGGGATGGGACAGGAGATGGGGGGAGGTTCAAAAGGGAGGGGATATATGTATACCTGTGGCTGATTCATGCTGAGGTTTTGACAGAAAATAGCAAAATTCTATAACGCAACTATCCTTCAATAAAAAATAAATTAATTAAAAAAATTGTGAAATCTGGGTTCTGATAAAATAACAGGAGGACTTTTTTGGCCTCAGCCAAGAGTTATTTGGAAAACAGGCAGAGCAAGTTAAAGTGAAGCAAAGATTTGTGTGCTAGGCACAGATGGACTGAGTTCATTCTCACATAAATATTATCTCTTTGTTCTTGCCAGGGCTGAGATGCAGTTAGTGTCTTAATTAACCTAGGGAATTCTCAGTTATGGCTCCAAAACCTTAGTCTTCTGGAAACCATCCTCTGGCTTCATGTAGCCCTGAATCAGTGTGACCTTCAGTGCAGCCAGTGCAGGCCTGGGGGTGGTGGAGAGGCAGGCTCCCCTCTTGCTTCCAGGTTTTCTGTCCTATGCGTCTGTTATTCAGGTTTATGGACAAAGTTCAACAGAGAAGCTTCGCAGCTTTTCTGTTTTACATAAATGGATATTTTCCTCTACAGTACTCAACGAATTTTGGGGCTTCTTTGATGGCGCAGTGGTAAAGAATCCGCCTGCAATGCAGGAGATGCAGGAGATGTGGGTTTGATCCCTGGGGTGGGAAGATTCCCTGGGGGAGGGCATGGCAACCCACTCTAGTATTCTCACCTAAATAATCCCATGAAAAGAGGAGCCTGCTAGACCACAGTCCATGGGGTCACAAAGAGTCGGACGCATCTGAGCATGTGCACACTCAACTAATTTTTGCTCTGAACATTTTGAAACCCAGTATAGAGAGTGAATCCCCTGTCAAGGCTAATGTACACTCTTTCAACTATTTTGCTTGGGCCTGTGGTATTTAAAGACATGTTTGCAGTAAAAGTACAGTTGAAGATAGGCAAAAGAAATTATATTTTTGATTGAAAAGATTATTTACACCAGTGAGCATTTATTTAATGGGATTTAAATGCCTTCCTATCAATATTAATATAGGCACTATTATTCTAGATACATAGAAATGTCTCTCAAGCTGTGATTTCTCTTCTGGTTACCCTGTGCTTTGTTGGGGAGAATAAAGAAAGCAGTGTTTAGATTATCACTACATGTTTGAAAGTTTCTCGCAGTGGCTGTGGTGTGATGCTTGGGATCTAAGAGAATAAACAGGAAATTAGAGGCATAGACCTTTGCCTTCATCTCCAAGCAGGGCTGGACTCCCTGCTTCATTTATTTTCACAGGACACCAGAACCCTGAGAACAGTCTTTAAGCTGACCACAGTTCTTTTATAGCTGGTCTATATGTGGCAATCTACAGATTGCCAGACCTTTCTCCTGCTCTCCAAGTTAGTATATTGGCATTTGAAGTACCAAGTGTACTTTTTATCAGTGATTGGTTTAAAATACAGTGAAGCAGTATAGCCCTTTCATTATCCTAAAACACTGCTTTTTATTTTTTGAATGATGAAAAGGATTGTGTGTATGTTGTAGACAATTTGGGGAAGTATTATAACCTGAAACCTGACAACCCACAGGTCACCACGCTTGATATTTTAGTGTCTTTCTCTATAGATCTACCTGTATTCATTAAGGAGTCAGACCGTTTGTGTTTAACAGACTGTTTCCAAGGGGAGCTGGAAAGAATATTAATAGATGTTCTGGGGGTGGGGAGGGGCTTTCCACAGTCACGTACGTTTGGAAAATGCCGGGCCGAGTGGTGTTAGCCTGAGCTTGGCCGCACTGCCCTCCTAGGGGGGACCCCTCAGGACAGCCCTTGGGAGGGGTGGCAGGGCGCCCTTGGGAGGACTGAGTGGGCGCCGCCCCGCGTTGGCAGTGCCCCTGCCAGCACAGTACAGGTGTGCCCCGCAGGTGGCGCCGAGAGCCGCCTTCTGACGTCTGTTTCGTGGAATTGGGGCCTCATGCTTTTGAACCTACTTCTCCCACTTAACATAGTAAGAGGGTTTTGCATTAAACATTTTTTTCCCCAAATAAGGGAATTCCTTGTGATTTTTTTCCCAAAATGTTCCAATGTATAAAGATCCTGTGTAGAAAACGGGGCTTAACCTGGGTGACCTGTCATTTCAGCCCTTGTTGATCCTCTTGAAAGGTTCTGAGGTATACAGTGTTTATATTCCTTTGGGTTTTGCCTTTCACCCACCTGCTCTGACAGACCGTTAATTTTGGACCACTGCAGGTGAAGCATGTGGATTCACAGTTCCCAAAGCCAGCACTAACTTGTTTGCTTTGGAGAGGCCTGCTGAAAATAGGCTGCTTTTTAACGCAAATAGCTCATTTTCTTCTGTTGGTGGGCAGTTTATTTAAGAATAGCTTTTTATTTATTGTATTGTAAAAATAACCTCTTGGAGAAGAGTGAATGCCTCCAAGTGACTCTCCCAGACTGGCTTTTCTTCCCTATGGAAATGACTACTTCGATTTAGTTTATTGCCTACCCCAAGTCTTTTCTCTACTATAAAATGGAAATGTGTATTTAATGTTTCTTCAAGTTCATTAGTACCTTTACTAGTGTTAACGCTTCCTTTCTTCCGTGATTGATTATCTAAAATATTTTTCTACAAACATAGACACAGATGTATTTGCCTCAAATATGGCCCAAATTATTGTACAAATGGATCTTCATTTGTTCCCTTCACTCATTTTTATTTCATCACAAAAAATATCCTCGAATCTTAGTATTTAACAACCACTGTCACTATGTTTTAATTTTCTAGTTGGAAGTGTTACGATTCAGAGGAGAAATCTATCTTCTAATTGTATATATCTTTATGAAAAAGTACTTGGAGCCCTGTTGAAACACTTCCGACTCTTTACTGGTTATATCAGCCTGATTGATGACCATGACTTCTTCTGGCGTAAATGTTGCACCTTTTAAATACTATAAACTACATTGTATAGTCCTTTCTTTTTATAAACAGTATAACTAGGCCAGGCCTGGCACACATTCACAGACTATGTAATTCCTGGGCATGTGTATCACTTTTAAAGACTGGAGCTGAAAAGCATTGTGTGTACTTTTGGCATGGGGATTCCTTGTAGAGTATGTAAATTTCCCCTAAGGAAAACTGAATTTGCATGCAAAAGCTCTCACTATAATTATAACAATTTCCTCCTCTTTAAAAAAAGAAATCAGCTTCTCAGTATGCTAAGTAAAGGTTTTCTCCTTCCCACCAAGACAGGTCTTGTTGAAGGAACTGGCTGCTGAAAAACCACATGCCAGCTGCCTAAAGCAACTAAAATGGGACATGATAGTGTTTGGAATGCACAGTGTAGGGCCAGAGTCATGGTCCCATGTGCCTTGAACATCATATGTGTGAGCATGCAAGGTGCCATCCGATGGCTTGTCCTTGGAAGGAAAAAAATAGTGGGCTCATCAGAGGGGAAAAAAAGGTTTGGTCGTCAAGTTTTCCTTTTTTCTGAGGTTTGTGCTTGCATAGTTTAAATTGTAATAAAAATTAAAATGCCTGAAATGTTTATGAGTTGGAACTCTCTGCTGCTTTAGCTCATGGGTGCTTCCCAGAATGCTTCCTGAGATAGTGACAGGACCCCTAGCAGTGGCCCCAGAGAATATTCTTTGAGGACCTCACTGGCAGTCAGGAAAGGGGATTTGGTATTCTGGTGGTTCAGAGGGCAGGCAGGGGTGTCTCCTTTCTAAGATTGTTTGTTGTTGTCCTTGTGTATGATTTTATCTTTTCACATATGTCCTAGAAGGGACATCCGTATAAACAGCTTTATCTTGGTCAGCAAAGTCAGAGATTTGGTGTACTGGGAAGCTCACTTATTACTAGACACATTTTGCTTACCGTTTTGGATAATTGATTTTTTAAAAACCAAAGTTTTTAAAATACTAAGTTTTGTATATTTTATAATAACCCAGGTTGTGCAATTGCTAGTTTAACATACCAGACTGTTAAAATATGCCAAATAATTTAACTTTCGTTGATTCTGAACAACCGTGTGTCCCTGGTTCATTATCCGTATGGTATGAATGTAGAATTCTAGTTGTTGGGGGTCAGTTAACCGGTAAAGTCAGGTGGGCGTATTAGCTGTGCATCATGTGGCCTGTGGCAGGTAACAGCCGGGGGAGGTGGCAGGGGCTAGAATCAAGCTCAGAACATGAGTTTTGCTGAACATGGGACATCTTTGTTTTTCCTGGCCACACCCCACAGCATGTGGAATCTTAGTTCCATGACAAGGGATCGAACCTGCACCCTCTGCATTGGACGTATGGAGTCTTAACCACTGGACCTCCAGGGAAGCCCCTCAAGTGGTGATGTTTTAACTGGAGGGGCTTACTCCTGTTGGAGGCACAGATTTCTGCTGATTTAGGCTTGACCTACGACTGTGCTTGATGAGGTGTTACCATAGGTAGTGCAGATGCTGGGGGCACAGGAGGGAAGGCAGGGTAACTGGATTGCAGAGTTTTGAGAGAAGCAGTGATGGCTTGTGTAGCATCTGAAGGGGAAGTTAGGGAAAGAAACAGCAGAGCTGGGTGGGGGTGAGGGTGCCTGTCGACCTGACTGTGTCAGGGTGATGGCCCCTGGTCTGAGCTCTCTGCATTATGAGGAGGGGGTAAATACTAAAACCCAAGCTTGCTTCAGACTCCCAGCAAGGAATGAATGAGGGATGCCTCTCAGGCAGGCTGGGCCAGGGAGGAAGTGCCAAGTTCTGTCTGTGCAAAATGGGGAAAGGCAGCTTAGAGCCGTGGCCAGTGGAGGTTTTCACAACCCCGGGTGGCGAAGGCTTCTCCTGAGGTCACCTGGAATCCTTGCAATCTTTCAGCTGCCTGCTTTCCCAATGAAAAGCCGCTTTCTGGACTCAACTTTGTGGCACTTGGGGAGAATTACCATAGTCTCCTGAGAGACCCAAGTGATGACATTTCCTCCTGTCTGTGCACGCTGCTGTGAGAGGGCTCACTTCCTTCCATGGCCTTGGCTAACTTGATGTTTAAGGGCTGATTACCCGAGAAAAGGAGCCGTGACACCAGCCTTTGCTTGCTGTTGTCTGTGAAGCCAGCTTGACTGACTATGAGCTTCACATTGTACTGGCCCCATCGGTTTCTCCCTTACTCTCACGCTTGCCGAGGCATTTCTTCTGCAGAGAGCATCCTATATGGAGGTTATTTCATTTGAAGAAAGGTGAAGGACTTTCTGTAAATGAGAAGCTTTAACTTTCTGCTTCAGATTTCAGATGTGTGGGTTAAGATCCCAAATAAGTGACCAATCGTATTGGTTGCTCAAAGTGAAAATGAAAGTGAAGTCGCTCAGTCGTGACCGACTCTTTGTGACCCCGTGGACTATAGCCCACCAAACTCCTCCGTCCATGGGATTCTCCAGGCAAGGATACTGGAGTGGGTTGCCATTTCTTTCTCCAGGGGATCTTCCCCACCCAGGGATCTTCCCGACCCAGGGATCAAACCCAGGTCTCCTGCATTGCAGGCAGATGCTTTAACCTCTGAGCCATACCAATTACACTGAAATACTTCTGGGTTATTGTAATTTTCTATTAATATAAAGACCTGTCCCAAAAGGTTGCCAGAATGATACTAATATTTTTATTTACATAAACAAACATTTTTGGACTACTTTTATACTTTTTTGNCAGAGAGCATCCTATATGGAGGTTATTTCATTTGAAGAAAGGTGAAGGACTTTCTGTAAATGAGAAGCTTTAACTTTCTGCTTCAGATTTCAGGTGTGTGGGTTAAGATCCCAAATAAGTGACCAATCGTATTGGTTGCTCAAAGTGAAAATGAAAGTGAAGTCGCTCAGTCGTGACCGACTCTTTGCGACTGTAGCCCACCAAACTCCTCCGTCCATGGGATTCTCCAGGCAAGGATACTGGAGTGGGTTGCCATTTCTTTCTCCAGGGGATCTTCCCCACCCAGGGATCTTCCCGACCCAGGGATCAAACCCAGGTCTCCTGCATTGCAGGCAGATGCTTTAACCTCTGAGCCATACCAATTACACTGAAATACTTCTGGGTTATTGTAATTTTCTATTAATATAAAGACCTGTCCCAAAAGGTTGCCAGAATGATACTAATATTTTTATTTACATAAACAAACATTTTTGGACTACTTTTATACTTTTTTGTACATCTATTTGTTGTAAATAAAATATTATGGTTTTCAAAGCCAAATTTAAATGGTTCTTTGAAATAAGGTCTATTTTTTATATTTAAAAATGGCTTTGATTTAAAAATAAAGATGAAATGATAAAAATAATAATAACCTGTATCATTTTTGTGCATTTCTAATTTCTCACCTGAACCACACATATTTATAATAATCAGAGTTGTACAATTTTATATCATTCTTCACTCATAAAATTAGTGTTTCTAATGTCATACCCCACTTGTGTGTATGTGTGTTTGTAGGCTTTGAATCTTATAAAAGAGAATTAAAAATTATAAATATATCAACACCCAGTTTGCCTCACTCCACTCTGTTTCTCTCACTTCCCAGAGTAACTCCTCTCCTTTGGGTGCTTTTTCGTTTATATTTTTTATGCACTTGACTCATGTACATATGTATGTATATATGGGATGTGTGTGTATATACACATAAGACATGTTATACAATACATGCATGTATACACACACACATATTTATACACCTAGTGCACATGTAAGTGTGCATATATCTGTGTCTATATGTGCACACATACAGTATTGCTATATAGTCTAGAAATTTACATGTCTGGGTGTGCTTTGGCAATCTGTTCTGCTGTGTTAGTTTTGTTTCATTTATCCTACTTGTGTGTCCCATTTCTTAGAAGAGGATAAGCCCGCCAGGCGCCCAGGTCACGGGGCTTATGGGGACATTCTCCCTTAGGCTCTGCCTCACTTACCTCACCCTAGTCTCATCCCTCACGAGAGTTTCACAGTAACTCTGGGTATTTGGTAGAGCAGAATCTTGGCCATTTTTGGTTCCTTTACTTATTGAATGAATGTAACATAACAGCCTGTCTAGCTCTGTGAGAAATCCCAAAGGAACAGTGACNGGCTCTGCCTCACTTACCTCACCCTAGTCTCATCCCTCACGAGAGTTTCACAGTAACTCTGGGTATTTGGTAGAGCAGAATCTTGGCCATTTTTGGTTCCTTTACTTATTGAATGAATGTAACATAACAGCTTGTCTAGCTCTGTGAGAAATCCCAAAGGAACAGTGACTTAGACGAATGCACAGGTTCAGTGGGTCCAACCTTCCCCTGGAAGCCTGTACCCACCCCGGCTCCTGTCTGCCTCCTCTGCATCATCCCCGCTGTGCCAGCCGCGTGGGCCCCCGTGCTGGCGTTCACCCGGCCTAGCCCCACGTCACCTCAGGGACTGTGTACTTGCTGTCCCTCACTAAGGATGCTCCCTGGACCTTGGTGGGACTGCCTCTTCCCAAGCGTGTTTCCTGCTCAGATGTCATGCTGCTGGGACCGCTGTGGCCACCCTGTCCAAAATATCCCTTTTTGATCTCTTTCTTTCCTCTTACTCTGCTCTATTTTCGTCATAAATTTCATTATTTGAAATTACATATAGTGCGTGTTAGTTATTTTTTGTTTACCATGGGCTTCTTCCACTAGAAGTCCTTGGAAACAGGACTTTGTCTAAAAGTCTTGATTCTCATCAGATAGCAAAATTTCTAGTAGCTTATTAAAAAAGCAAAAGGAAAAAGGTCAATTTAATATTCATAATGCTTTTTAAACCCAGTATGTCTAAATATATTTCCACATGTAATCAGTATAAAAATTATCAGTGAGATATTATACATTCTTTTGTTCTTTTTGGGGTTAAGACTTGAAAATTTGGTATGTAATTTACACATAAGCACATTTCAACTTTATGTGTGGTGTTGAAATTAGATTTTTCTACCTACAGTGATCTCAACTTTGCCCCCGATTTAAATGGCATATCCCACAATTTAGACTTAAACGTGGGAGAAAATGGGTTTTCTCAACTTTGCTTGTGTCTGTAAATGTTCTGTATTTTCGTGAAATATTAAAATAAGCACATCTCACTTTGGACTGGCCACATTTCTAGTGCTCACTGGCCACATGTGGCTGGTGGGTACCACGGGAGATGGTGTCTGACACACAGGAAGAAATCAGTAAATATTTGCTGAGTGGATTAATAACTGAGTGAGTGAATGAATTTAACTTTGGGGTGTGTAAGCAATGAAAACCTGAGTCAAATTAAGAGTAAAATCAAGTTCCCATAAAGAGTGATTTATTGTTCAGTTCATTTCAGTTGCTCAGTCATGTCTGACTCTTTGTGACTCCATGGACTTTAGCATGCCAGGCTTCCCTGTCCATCACCAACACCCAGAACTTATTCAAAGTCATGTCCATTGAGTCGGTGATGCCATCCAACCATCTTATCCTCTGTTCTCCCCTTTTCCTCCAGCCTTCAATCTTTCCCAGCATCAGGGTCTTTTTCAGTGAGTCAGTTTTTCACTTCGGGTGGCCAAAGTATTGAAGTTTCAGCTTCAGCATCAGTCCTTCCAATGAATGTTCAGGACTGATTTCCTTTAGGATGGACTGGTTGGATCTCCTTGCAGTCAGTATGTGTCCCTTACTGAAACACTATTATGGTACTCAAGTGGTTTCAGTTTTGTCACCTGCAAAACACCATACTAGGTGCTGGGGACCTGAGACAAGACAAGGTTCTCAAGATGTCTGATGTCTTGTGAGTTGATAAGAACTTGATTCTATTGACTCCCTTGTAGGGTGTTATATGTTGATGAAACAGCTGTGTGTATCATGGATTACATTTCCCCACTCGAACTTTTACTAATATTTAACAACTTAGGTTCAGACCTAGTGGCAGATGTAGCTGTGGGCCATCCAGCCACCTTCACCACACATTGCAAGGCACTTAGCTCTATGCTTAGGGAGTGAGGCTTTGCCCTCATGCTGTTTAAGCATGTATTTCTCTAGGTTGGATGCTTAACTCACCTGAATCATCCTCTAAGCATGATTTTAAGTATTTCAGCTATATTCTGGGTGCATTGAGATTCTAAATGTGTATCGAGTATGGTCTTTCCTTCCTCTTCAGCTATAATTGGTAAGTTCCCATAGGGAAAAATCATTATTGGTGCTATAAAAGCACTCCTTATCTGTCACATTTGGGAAATGAAAGTTTTGTAAAGGTCAAAAGAAAGTGTGCCCCCAATTATGGTGATGACTTGTACATCACAGATAGTTTAATAGCTTGGAACCTATCTTAGTCTCCCTGACAGAATGAAAAGGAGAGAGGGAGAGAAAAAAAGAAATCTTATCACTCAATAACTATTTCACTCTATAGTTTTAAGAAGGAAGAAAAAGAGCTTATTTAAATATTTTAATCAACATCTATATATATTCTCTCTGATTTGTAACTATTTAAATTATGTAAGCCTACAAGTTTATTAGTTCACCTTTATTAATTTGTCAAGGTTAAAGCTGAGTGCCGAAGAATTGATGCTTTTGAACTGTGGTGTTGCAGAGGACTCTTGAGAGTCCCTTGGACTGCAAGGAGATCCAACCAGTCCATTCTTAAGATCAGCCCTGGGTGTTCTTTGGAAGGACTGATGCTAAAGCTGAAATTCCAGTACTTTGACCACCTCATGCGAAGCGTTGACTCATTGGAAAAGACTCTGATGCTGGGAGGGATTGGGGGCAGGAGGAGAAGGGGACAACAGAGGATAAATGGCTGGATGGCACCACCGACTCGATGGCTGTGAGTCTGAGTGAACTCCGGGAGATGGTGATGGCCAGGGAGGCCTGGTGTGCTGCGATTCATGGGGTCGCAAAGAGTTGGACACAGCTGAGCGACTGAACTGAATATCTGCATAATGAATTGGAGATAAAGATTCACTGGCATCCATCTGTTAGTGTTGACTCAGTAGAGTAAGTTTTATAGCTCTTCTTGCAGTGTTTCCAAAGGAAGATTTCTTTGCCATTGAACCAACTTTTAAAACAAACCACGCTGCGGCCTTAGGCAATGTAAGAATTCTTTTCCTCAACCTTTCAGCACCCGACAGCCTATTAGGGAGAGGAGATCAGGAGATCGGATGATGACCTTCTCAGAAGCCCGGGGTGTGTTTACAGACCCTGTTGGAGTGGGGTGATTCTGGTGGGGCAGACAGGGGCCCCAGTGGCCCCCTCCCTCCGCAGCCTGCTGTGGCAGGCTGTCTGCCTCTGGCATCTGTGCTGAGTGCGCTGTCCTGCCGGCGCTGCCCCACCGGGGTTTGGTCTCCTGTGAAGGCTGATGTCCATGAGGTAGGCAAATGAGCCAAACTGCTGTTACTGATCGGTAATGCAGTTTAGACCAAAAAGGAAGGCCTTGAATGATCGCTTCGAATATTTCTCTCAATCTCCTGTCATCTAAACTCCCTTAACACGCTCCGTCCCTAAGCGCTGCTTTCCCCTCTCTCAGCATTCTCCTGCCTTATGCCATCTCCTCACAGCCAGTGCGCGCCGGCGCTCAGATTCCAGTTCTCAGGCCTCTCAGCCCGTCCTCTGGGCTCCACCTTCGGAGGCAGTATTCCTTCTCACCTGCAGTGTCATTTGCTCCCTTCCCGGTTCTCCCCGCCTCTTCCCCAGCTCACCTCGCTCGCCCATCTCCGTGGGGCGGATCCCGCAGCCCTCTGCTGAGGTCTGAGGTCTGAGGTCCCCGTCACCTGGGAACAAAGTCCTCCGGAGAGGGGGAGCCGGGCTCCTGAGAGCTGCCGCCCCCGCCGCCCCCGGCACTGGCTGCCTTCCTCAGGCCCCGGCGGAAAGCGCCGCCCCCAGCCCAAGGGTGGGGTCCCCGCTTCTCCCACCACCGCTGCCTCTGGAGCCTCGCCCAAGCCTGACCTCAGCCCTGCGCCTTCAGGTCGCCACAGCTCCTGGCTCCTTAAGCCTTCCTGAAAGTTGTGGAAGCGGTTCCCTTTGCGGTGCTCCATCCCCTGCATCCTGTTTCGGAAGGCAGTGTGGCCGGCCCCCCTCCTCACCGTTTGGTACCTCCGCCCCCAGCATCCATTCTCTGATGCACCAAGCTTCCTGCGCTCTCCCTGACTGGCCCTCTCCCGTCCGCCTGAACCGTGCTCCGCTGTTTGGTGCTGTTTGTTCGGTTATCACCGCCCTCAGCGATCCTCTTCCCCTGGGCTCTGGCTTCGCCACAGTGCTCTGGGCTGCTGCTGCCTGCCCCTCCACCTGCTTCCTAGTTTTTGGCCTAGTTTCTCCTCATTTCCGAGAATGGTTTCTGCTGATTCTCTTCCCTTTAGCTTCAGTCGTGCGGGTCCTGATGCCTGGTCCCAAGGCCTGGGCAGCGGCCTCTCTGGTGGAAGCGTAGGAACTTGTTTATTTCTCAGGACAAGTCCAGGGTTATTGAACACACTGATACAGACTCTGATACTAGAATGTTCTGAAATTCTTTGGGGAGAGTTGTTTTGTTTTCTGTGAAAGGGAAAGATGTCTTCAGTAGAGAGAACTTTAGTGTAGTTTTGAATGAGATGTGTCCAGAAGAGGCAGCACTGACCAGTGAGTCTCAAGCACATCAGTCTTTCCATTTTCCAGTTATATGTCTTAAGTTGATCCTGTTTAACATGTATTCCTGACACAGAATTTATGTCCATTAGGTCTAAAAATTAAGAATAATAGTTACAACATGTTACCACTTTCAGTTTTACTTATTACTGGCAGTGTTGCTGTCCACTTTGATTTTCCTAGGACTTTTGTATATAAAGGTTACTTATTTAAATATTTCTTTTGGGGGCCAGTGTTTGTCCTTGAAGATTAAATATGATATATGTTCTAGAATCTCCTCAGTTCCCAAACTAACTAGGTTAATTTCTCATGGTAATTTTTGATATATACCAACAGAAATGGAGACAAAGGAACACTATTAAATTTTTTTCTAATTGTAAAAAATTCAAATTGATAAATTTGAAAATTCAAGAAAACATAAAAATGAAGGTCACTATGATGGGTGGGGCCATGCTCAATAAATGTTTACTGCAATTTTCTGTTGGTGGGCCGGGCTCTCTGTTCTCTCCCTGTTGTTTGACCTGAGACCAAAGTATGGTGTCAGTAATGAAGAAAAGGCCCAGTTGTGGATGTGACAGGTGATGAAAGTAAAGTCCGATGCTGTAAAGAACAATGTTGCATAGGAACCTGGAATGTTAGGTCCATGAATTAAAGTAAATTGAAAGTGGTTAAACGGGAGATGGCAAGAGTGAACATTGGCGTTTTAGGAATCGGTGAACTAAAATGAACTGGAATGGGTGAATTTAGTTCAGATGACTATTATATCTACTACTGTGGGCAACAATCCCTTAGAAGAAACAGAGTAGCCCTCATAGTCAACAAAAGAGTCTGAAATGCAGTACTTGGATGCAATCTCAAAAACGACAGAATGATCTCAGTTTGTTTCAAAGGCAAACCGTTCAGTATCACAGTAATCCAAGTCTATGCCCTGACCAGTAATGCTGAAGAAGCTGAAGTTGAACGTTTCTATGAAGACCTACAAGACCTTCTAGAACTAACACCCCCCAAAAAGATGTCCTTTTCATTATAGGGGACTGGAATGCAGAAGTAGGAATCCAAGCGATACCGGGAGAAATAGGCAAGTTTGGCCTTAGAGTAGAAAATGAAGCAGGGCAAAGGCTAACAGAGTTTTGCCAAGAGAACACACTTGTCATTGCAAACATCCTTTTCAAACAACACAAGAGAAGTCTCTGCACGTGGACATCACCAGATGGTCAACACTGAAATCAGACTGATTATATTCTTTGCAGCCAAAGATGGAGAAGCCAAAGATGGAGAAAGATACAGTCAGCAAAAACAAGCCCAGGAGCTGACTGTGGCTCAGATCATGAATTCATTATTGCCAAATTCAGACTTAAATTGAAGAAAGTAGGGGAAACCACTAGACCATTCAGATATGACTTAAATCAAATCCCTTATGATTATACAATGAAAGTGACAAATAGATTCAAGGGATTAGATCTGATAGAGTGCCCGAAGAACTATGGACAGAGGTTCATGACATTGTACAGGAGGCAGGGATCATGACCATCCCCAAGGAAAAGAAATGCAAAAAGGCAAAATGGCTATCTGAGGAGGCCTCACAAATAGCTGTGAAAAGAAGAGACAGGAAAGGTTAGGGAGAAAAGGAAATATATACCCATGTGAATGCAGAGTTCCAAAGATTAGCAAGGAGAGATAAGAAAGCCTTCCTCAGGGAACAATGCGAAGAAATAGAGGAAAATAACAGAATGGGAAAGACTAGAGATCTCTTTAAGAAAATTAGAGATACCAGAGGAACATTTCATGCAAAGATGGTACAATAAAGGACAAAAATGGTATGGATCTAACAGAAGCAGAAGATATTAAGAAGAGGTGGCAAGAATACACAGATGAACTATACAAAAAAGATCTTCATGACCCAGATAATCATGATGGTGTGATCACTGACCTAGAGCCAGACATCCTGGAATGTGAAGTCAAGTGGGCCTTAGGAAGCATCACTAAGAACAAAGCTGGTGGAGGTGATGGAATTCCAGCTGAGCTATTTCAAATCCTAAAAGATGATGCTGTGAAAGTGCTGCACTCAATATGCCAGCAAACTTAGAAAACTTAGCAGCAGCCACAGGACTGGAAAAGGTCAGTTTTCATTCCAATCCCAAAGAAAGGCAATGCCTAAGAATGCTCAAAGTACTGCACAATTGCACTCATCCCACCTGTTGTCAAAGTAATGCTCAAAATTTTCCAGCCTCAACAGTACATGGACCGTGAACTTTCAGATGTTCAAGCTGAATGCAGAAAAGGCAGAGGAAGCAGAGATCAAATTGCCAACATTCATTGGATCAACAAAAAAGCAAGAGAGTTCCAGAAAAACATCTACTTCTGCTTTATTGACTATGCCAAAGCCTTTGACTGTGTGAATCACAATCAACTGTGGAAAATTCTTAAAGAGATGGAAATACCAGAACACCTTACCTTCCTCCTGAGAAATCTGTATATAGGTCAAGAATCTACAGTGTGAACTGGACATGGAACAATAGACTGGTTCCAAATTGAGAAAAGAATACGTCAAGGCTGTATACTGTCACCCTGCTTATTTAACTTATCTGCAGAGTACATCATGCAAAATGCTGGGCTGGATGAAGTACAGCTGAAATAAAGATTGCCGGGAGAAATATCAATAACCTCAGATATGCAGATGACACCACCCTTATGGTAGAAAGCAAAGAAGAACTAAAGAGTGTCTTGATGAAAGTGAAAGAAGAGAGTAAAAAAGCTGTCTTGAAACTCACCATTCAAAAAACTGAGATCTTGGTATCCAGTTCCATCACTTTCTGGCAAATAGATGGGGAAACAATGTAAACAGTGGCTGACTTTATTTTTGGGGCTCCAAAATCACTGTGGATGGTGACTGCAGCCATGAAGTTAAAAGACTCTTGCTCCTTGAAAGAAAAAAAGCTATGACAAACCAAGACAACATTAAAAAGCAGAGACTTTACTTTGCCAACTAAGGTCCATCTAGTCAAAGCTATGGTTTTTCCAGTAGTCATGTATGGATGTGAGAGTTGGACTATAAAGAAAGTTGAGCATCTGTGGTGTTGGAAAACACTCTTGAGAGTCCCGTGTACTGCAAGGAGATCCAACCAGTCATTCCTAAAGGAGATCAATCCTGGGTGTTCATTGGAAGGACTGATGTTGAAGCTGAAACTCTAATACTTTGGCCACCTGATGCAAAGATCTGACCCATTGGAAAAGACCCTGATGCTGGGAAAGATTGAAGGCAGGAAGAGAAGGGGGTGACAGAGGATGAGATGGTTGGATGGCATCACTGACTCAGTGAACATGAGTTTGTGCAAGCTCTGGGAGGTGGTGATGGACAGGGAGGCCCAGCGTTCTGTGGTCAATGGGGTCTCAAAAAGTTGAATACGACTGAGCGACTGAACTAACTGATACTGATAACTGATTGTTCTACTACCTGCAAAAGAACAATCACTATAACTTAGTGTTGTATATCCCATATGGCATCTATTGTATATTTTTATACAATTAGTATCATATTGGTCATTTTATCCTGTTTACTCTTAACTTTTGTATTGCGATCACTTGAGCATAATTTTGTGTTAAACATTGCTTAATGTTTGTATACTTTTAAATCACAAAGAAATATAATATCTCAGGAATATTCTGTTACTGGATATTTAGGTATTTTTGTTCCATTGCTTTAAAATCATTTCTGTTCCTCTTCAAGATGTGGATATGTACAGATTGTTATGTTGTAGTGTATTTCTTTAAAGAAAAAGTATGTGATCAATAAGATGAGTACTCTTGATTTAAATGTGTAATATTTCAGGCATTAGAAGTAGGAAGGTTAATTTTGAGTAATGTTATATCATAAAGCCATTTAAAAACCAGATGCACTGAAGGAAAGGCCCAGTTTTGCTTGCTTTAATGTTGGCCCAGGTTTAGAGACTAAAGCATTTACAGATCATTAGCTATAATACTTCACTCTTGAGACCACTTGTTATAATGAACTGTCAATTATTGTGCATCTAAGTGTAGTTAAAAGGGCTGTTGTGCTTGCAGTTTAAAAGCCAGCATTTATAAATGTGAAGGAATTGGATTATAAATGTGGTGGTTCAGTGAGCCACTACTGTGTCATGCCCTGTCTGGATGCACTGGAAAATTTTGTGTTCATTTGAAAATAAGAAGCAATGGAAATATAGTACACTTGAGCATATGGCTATATGATTTTTATGTTCCTTATGATATGTTTTGGGAAAAGTTTTTAATCAAGTTGTAAATCAGTATTTCTTTAAGTGTGCAATAAATTGCTTTCAGCCAATAGTTTGGAGTGAGAAAGATGGAAGTTGGAAATATTTAAATGTACTTTTTCTTTACAAGTGACTCAATAAAGCTAGTCTCTCATAATGTATGTTCTGTAATAACTGTTTATAATTTGTTTCTTAACAATGTTTGCCTTTTTGAAATCTGTGCACTTTAAAAATAGTTGACTCTAGTTTTAAAAATTAGTATGGCATAATTAGATTACTGTTCACCTTTTTTCATAGTTAAGCTGCCCTTTGCTTTGAGTGTATAAATTCTAAATGATCATGCCCTTAAGAAACTCTTGAAAATGTTCTATTTTTCTTTTTTGACATTTCAAGTGTTTAATTGAATGCTGTTCTGAAAGGTCGATATTTGTTATGTGAAAAGTTTTCCTTGAATTTTGTTTCTTTCTTTTACCTTTTTAATACAAAAGTGGTACCTCTTTTCTGGAATAAAAAAATGGAGGTGAGTAAAAACTAACAACTTTATTCAATTCCACTCTCTCTCTTCAATCTCACATTCTACCCTAGCAGTGATTGTCATTAGCAGTTTGGTGAGTTTTCTTCCAGAGTTTTCATCTTAAGTTTTCATGAAGGTAGGTAGGTAGATAGATGATTATAAACAGATGATATACAGGTTAAGTAAGTTAGGCTAAGTATAAATCACCCATTTCTTTCAAATAGTATACAGAAAGCAATCTAAGAGGAGTCTACAATCTATGTTATGTTTGGCTATCATCTAGATTAGAATAGAGGTCGGCACACCTTTACTGAAAAAGGCCAGAAGGTATTTTTGACTGTGGACTCCATACTTTTATTGCAACTCTTCTGGGTTGGGAAGATCCCCTGGAGGATGGAATGGCTACCCATTCCTGTTTTGTGGCCTGGAGAATTCCATGTTCTGTATAGTCCATGGGGTCACAAAGAGTTGGACATGACTGAGAGACTTTCACTTTCAGTGTTGTGGCACAGAAGAGTTGCGGACAGTACCTCAGTTGTATGGGTGTGGCTGTGTCCTAGTAAAACTGTATGCATGAATGCCAAAAGCTGAATTTTACATTATTATCATAGAAAAATACTATCCTTAAAATTTTTTTCTCCAACCATTTAAAAGTGTAACAACCAATCATAGCCCTATAAAAGCAGATGGATGGTTGGCCAGATTGGTCCGTGGGCTATACTTTGCTAACTTCTAATGTAGAGTGAAAAAACAAAATTATAAAAATTGACTTTTCTTTTTCAGAGTTAAATATCATTGTGATATAAATGAAGGCAAATAAACCAAGAAAATTCTTCTTTTACCGAATACTCATCTGACACTTTACAGATAGTGAATGAGAAAATAGTCAAATCTGCTCTTAGCCCTTCTCTCACTTGCTGAGGTGGGGGCCTCAAGTGCTGGAGAGTAAAAGGGGCTTCTGGTGTTATGAGCAGTTCCCAAACTCCCTCAGCAGTTCCCTAGGGAGAAGTAGCCACAGAATTACTATAAGCTTCTGCTTCATGTGGCAACCTGTACTTACATGCATCATCTTTTTATATGGACTTATTTTGCAGTGTTAGTTGCCAAAGTATCATCTTGGTAATTGACAATTTTTTATACACTTTACAGTGAATTCTTAAAAGTATATTATAAAGTTTTGTATTACTTGGGAGAATGTAAACTAGAAAGGTTGAAGGTTGCCCAGAAAATATGTTACCTTAAACCTTTCCAAATAGAAGCTTTATAGTGTTAAGGCTGTCCCATTAATTTATATCAAGGGATGCTCTCCTAACGCCTCTGATACTCTTGATTTGGTCCATTTACCAGGTGTGTCTCTTGATGGCAAGGCTGCTTTCGGATCATTGCGAACACTGTGATCCACTTTTGCTGCCTTCTGGAGTAATTGCTCGGTTTAAAATTATACAATAAAACAATAGGACACCTATTGTGATACTTGTGAAATTGTTATTTTCCACTATAAGTGCAAAATACAATATATAATTCATAAAACTAAAGAGCTTCTATAATGAAATAAGGAACATGTGATTAAGGGTTATACTGTCTGATTTTATATGCTTGGTACATGATGTAGTGAAAGTGTCTGTGGTAAGAAGTAAACATCAATTTATTGTGTTTTTTAAATTTTTGAACCACTTGTCCCATATTTCATTTAGTTCATCTGAAGTGGAGGTAAAACTGTTTCATTTTTTCTATTGTCTAATTTGGCAGTTTAGGGAATGAATGATATTCTTATTAGATAACAAGTGTCAAAATACACGCACATACAAACATTCACACAGATGCCCACAAGAGTGTATGAACATTTTTTTTGAAGAAGTTCTTCATATAAAAGTGAGAAACTATACATCGATGTAAAAAAGAACACTGAAGTGTGTGTATTTTTACTACCCAGCCATAACCACTGTTAATGATTTTGGAAATACTTTTCAGTATCTTGTGTCTCTCTCTCTAAATATATAGAAATACTTATATTTGTCTCTTAGGTCATATTTGTTACTTATCTGCCCTGTGCCTGACACAGTAAGAGGCATTGTGGACACAGAGGTGAAGAGAACAATCCCCTCCTTTCCTGAAGTTTACTTGTTCTTGTTGGGGGAGCCAGGCCAGAACCAACAGCTCACTATATATCTGGTTATGCTGGGTACTTGAATAAAATTAAGAACAGGGTGAGAGATAAAGAGGGTCTATCTAGGGTACGTGTATGTAAGGGTCCGAGTAAAGGTCATACTGCCCATGCACTTCTGTAACCTGTATTTTTAAACTCAAAAAATGGAGCATGAATGTATACTGTGTCAGCACGCATACTTGTGGACGTCCCTAGTGGCTCAGACAGTAAAGAATGAGGGCAGTGAGTGGCGATGAGGGAGACCTTGGTTCGACCCTAGGTAGAGAGGATTCCTGGGAGAGGGGTACGGCTGCCCAGGACCCTGGAGAATTCCATGGACAGAGGAGCCTGGAGGGCTGCGGTCCACGAGGTTGCAGAGTCGGACACGACTGAGTGACTGACATTTTCACCTTTTCACTTCAAACATATTGTAAATAAGTATTATTCTGAATGGCATAGTCTATTGATATGAATGATTGAGGTTTTTGTAACTAGTTATCCAATATTATAAAACAAGACTTGCATTAAAAAAAATTGCTTCTGTGAGCAAGGCTATAAGGAATATTATTCCCCAAAGATAGGCTGTTTTACACACTCTTAGAACTCTTAGGATAAATTCCCAATAGTAGAATTATTGGGTCAAAGAGTAGTCTTTTGTTAGGAGTTTGGTTATGTGCCCTATGTGCTTAAAAATATGACACAGCTCTTTCATAATTCAGTTTGTTTTCCTTTCCTTTTCATTCTTCCCTCTTCATTTTCAAAGTTTCAGATCTAAGCAAAAATAAATAGTATTCCCCCAATTTAAAGAGCTTTGTATTGTGATAACATGCTACTTTACTGGTGAATCTTTTGTTTCTGAAATCAGATTCTTATTGTAAGTGAGAGGCTTAGGGCACTTGTAATTGCATCATTGCACAAGTCAGCAAAGTGCTGTTTATTGCTTACAAAGTTGGTATGAAACAAAGGGAAAAGTCACTAAGCACAACACACCCGCAGCTTTGAAAATGCAGGAGGGTCAGAGCAAGTCTCAGCATGTCATTTCATTTGCTTTTTGTTAAGGTCTGAAGAAAGTCTAAGAATATGGAACTGCATTACAAAAGAAGCATTCAGTCTTAAGAGAAAATCATTTTTTTTTCCCAACATGCCTTGGGACCACAGTTCTTTTGTTTTTGTTTTTGAATCCCAGCGTAATAAAACTCGTTACTGCCGATGAACTTCCTGACTGCCTGTGGCCCCCTCTGGCCTCTCAGGTGCCGCCTGTGCCCCGCTGGTGCCGGCGCTCACCCGCACAGCAGCTGCCCTGTGCCAAGTGCTGCGCGCGCTCAGCTTAAGGCTGGCAGACGGATGCTTTTCTGTTCTCTCTCTTTTTTTTTGTATTAAGTTTATTGGTGTATGTTTTGTTAGTTTCAGCTGTATAGCATAGTGATTAAGTTATATATATGTACATTCATTCTTTTTCAGATTCTTTTCCCATACAGGTTATTAAAGAATGATTGAGCTATACACTAGGTGCTTTCGGTTATCTGTTTTATATATAGTAGTATGTGTGTGCTGAGAAGGTAGTGGCAACCCACTCCAGTGTTCTTGCCTGGAGTATCCCAGGGACGGGGGAACCTGGTGGGCTGCTGTCTCTGGGGTCGCACAGAGTCGGACACGACTGAAGCGACTTAGTAGCAGCAGCAGTATGTGTGTGTGCTAATCCCAAACTCCTAATTAACCCCTCTCCCCTATATTTCCCCTATGGTAACCATACATTTGTTTTCAAAATCTATGAGTTCGTTTCTGTTTTGTAAATAAGCTCATTTATATCGTTTTTAAAAAATCAGATTCTCCGTATGAGTGATATCATGTGATATTTGTCAGGGGGATTATTTTCCACAAGACAAAGTAGACATTTTAACACCAAGATACTAGAAGCTCTAGAACTCTAAATAGCTCTAGATAACCCATTTCAGAAACTGTAGGCTGGCGAACAAGGGCTGTGTTGGAGCAGCACTTCTCAGACTCTGCTTGAAGTCACCTATATTTTAACCTGAATGCTAAAATGCATTTTTTGATTCAGCAAGTGCAGGCTGGAGCCTGAGACTGCATTTCTAACCAGCCCCCTGGTAATGCTGATGCTTCTGACCCATTCCTCACACCTTTCGTAGCAAGGTGTTTAAAGACGCTGGCTCCAAGTCTGCTGTTAGCCTGTGGGGACAGTGTGGTCCAGTGGGCCAGCAGCCCAGCTCTGCTGGCCACACCAGCTGCCAGCGGCTGTGGCTGGAGGCTGTCCCACCTCCTGCCACGTTCTTCCTGTACTTCTTTTTCTATGCTGCCATCCCCAGAGTCACCCCTGCAGTGAGATTATAGATGATCTAGATTTTCTGCTTCTTTTCTTGTATCTTCTAAGTTTTCCTCAGAGATCATGTGTGCTGTGCTTAGTTGCTCAGTTGTGTCTGACTGTCTGTGACCCCATGGACTGTAGCCCTCCAGGCTCCTCCGTCCATGGGTTTCTCTAGGCAAGAATACTGGAGTGGGTTGCCATGCCTTCCTCCAGGGCATCTTCCCAACCCAGGGATCGAACCCAGGTCTCCCGCATTGCAGGCGGTTTCTTTATCATCTCAGTCACCAGGGAAGCACATCAGAGATCATATATTAATTCTATAATTAGAAAAAAAGTGAATAAGTTTATTTTTTAAGTGACATCCCCTTCCCCAAATCTCTGTTCATGGTTGTCCTTAGGTAGCTTTTGCTTCATCTGGTCTCTTTGAAGATCTTTGAGGGTAGGTCTTTGAGGGGATTTTTAGAGTAAACACTTTAGGTTTACCTTTAAAAAACATTTGTGGTAAAAGAGTTACCTTTTAACCGTTTTAAATTTACAGTTCAATGGCATTAACTATATTCCCATTGTTGTGCAACCATCCCCATAATTCACCTCCAGAACTTTTTGGTTTTGCAAATCTAAAACTGTACCCATTAAACTGGTTTCTAATGTCTCCGTCCTGTCAGTCCCCTGGCCACAACCTTTCTGTTTTCTGGCTATGAAATGGACTACTCTACGTGCCTCATATAAATGGAATCATATTATATTTGTTCTTTTGTGACTGGCTTATTTTACTTAGCATGATATCCTCAAGGTTCACCCATGCTGAAGCATTTGATAGGATTTCCCTCTTTTTTAAGGCTGAATATTATTCCATTTTATGTGTGGACTGCATCTTATCTGTCTGTCCATCCATGGACAGACACTTGGCTGGCTGTTGGGAGTGTGCACTGTGAACACAGATGAGCTGATAGCTCTTTGAGTCCTGCTTTAGCGCTGTCTTTTTTTTTTTTTTTTTTTTTTGCCCACCTTCCAGAGCCTGCATCAGTCTTCCCACCTGAGTGAGAGCTTTCTCTGGCCACGTGCTCTTCCCATGTATGGGCTGTAAAGTCAGTGCCCCCCACCCTCCCACTGAAAGTAGGGGTCTATTGCACGTGCCCTCACTCCCTTGCCTCTTGGGTGGAAAAACTGCAGAGATACGTCCACACCATCTCCTAGCGTTCCTTGGTGGTGCTGGGCCCCAGGTGTCCGCCTTGCTGACTTGTTGATGTTCTGTCCTGCACTGGCCTCCTTCCCTGGCTCAGTTCCCCACTCTCCTACTCTTGCTTCCTGGGACTACTTCCTCAGGAAATTGTTACTGTTTAGTGACTAAGTCATGTCTGACTTTTTGGACTGTAGCCTGCCAGGCTTCTCAGTCTGTGTAATTCTCCAGGCAATAGTACTGGAGTGGGTTGCCATTTTCTTCTCTAGGAGATCTTCCTGAACCAGGGATCGAACCCACATCTCCCGCATTGCAGGCAGATTTTTGATCATGGAGCCACCACAGAAGCCGCACCACCCTGCCCTCCCCCGCCCCAGTAAATAATTCTTGTCAAATCCTCAATGTAGGGTGTGCCTTAGAGGAAACCCAAATTAAAGGACACTGAGGAGACACACTGTGTATACCTCGTGATGCTCTGTTGCTGGAGGCAACGCTGAGATTCGGGGATGTGAGGTGGATTCTGAGCTGTGTGCAGCTAGTTTCTCACCCCATCCGGCCTGATGTTCAAGAAGAAAATTAAACCTATTCACACCACATTTGAACCTTGTTGCTGTAACATGTTAAACATAAAATATATCTCCAAAGCTCTCTGTTAGCCTCCTTACAATCTCAACAAGATATTCTGTTAATTACCATACACAGAGATAGATCCAAAGAAAGAAAAACAGTTCTCCATGCAAGTAGATTTCTTGTTGGTTGAGATGGTTGTTTTCTATATATAGAGGCTTGTTTCTTGCTTCTGTTCCCATGTTTAGCCTCTGGGGCTCTTCTTGGTTGTATCTAGTTTATTGTTTTTGGCTCATTTGGACATTCTCTGTGTATTGTATTTTTAATATAAAATTATGTATTTAGCAACAAGCTTGGAAACAGATTAAGTTTCTGATACTAGAATGCCGCTTAAAATGACAGAGTCCAGCCAGGAGTGTGAGTCCTTCCGAGCCCTGCTTCTTCGTTGGGGATTCCAGCGTTTAGTGAGCTGTGAGCTTGCATTGATCCTTGGGCCTTATTAATGTGGTACCGCATTAGAGCATTTATAGGTCAATCTTATTTAGGCAGCTACCTTAAAACTGCAGAGAGTGAGACCAATACTTGGGATTGCAGAGGGAAACTGCACCTTTTTGAAGACTGCAGCTACCTAGCCCCCACCTCAAATCGACAATTAATTGTTAAGCATCTGTGTGGCAGTCCAGTGGATTTGGTGGGAGGAAGACACACGCATACTTCAGAACATCTGCTCGAATCCTTTTTTTTGAGCTTAAAAGATAAATTACTTGAATTGACGTGTTGTCTAGCCAGTTTCTAGCACACAAATAACTTTCCAAGTAGAAAGTAGTTTCAGCTACTGAAAGTAGCTGGTATTGTCACTGCAAGTGTTTCCCTTAAAATTACTGAAGGAGTCCCACAGCACATATGTTCTGTTTGGGTTGTTTTTCCAGGAAACCCATGAGCAATGTTTGCACATGAGAGCACAGTTCCCTAGGTCAAGAGCAAACTTATCTGATCTTACATGTTGGAGATTTGATATCTTCTGTGATGACTTGACACAGTGACAACTATTTGGAAAGAAATCTTTTTCTTAGTGAGATAAATTCAGGTTGTGGTCATGTCAGCAAGAAATTAACATAAAGCCCGAATAAAGCGAAGTAGTTTCTCTGTGTTAACACAGAAGAACATTATATTCATTATGTCCCTCAAAATATAGGAAGGCTAATTGAGACTGAAAAAATAAAGTCAGCTCCTCTCTGAGGGTTTCCTGGCAAGGCAGCTCACCCCCTCTAAGCCTCTTGTCTTTCCTTCACTATGGGCCTCTGGGCTGGCACAGAACAGCATCCTGTAAAATTACATTAAATTAGAGAACACTTGGGTGGTATTAATAGCATGTTTTGACATTTTTTCATGGCTCAAAAAGCAATAACTGATTATCTGCTATAAGCTGTGCACTGGAAATACCTAGGAAGGAGCAATTCTTTCTGTCTATATTAATCTTTCTATCCATCTGTTGACCAATCATTTGATGTATCAAGCAATCAACTAAATGATCTATGGATTCTCTTTCCTTTCTGCCTGTCAGCCCTCCCACCTGTTCTGACCTCTCTTCTTCCAAATTAAGATCTAAACAGGGACTTCCTTGGTGGTGCAGTGGTTAAGACTTTGCCTGACAGTGCAGGGATTATGGGTTTGATCTCTGGTGATCTTGGTCAAGGAACTAAGATCCCACATACTTTACTGCCCCAAACACAAAAAACATAAAACAGAGACAATATTGTAACAAATTCAATAAAAACTAAAAATGGTCCACATCCCCCCCACCCAAACAAACAAACAAACAAACAAACAAACAAACCTAAGCAAAGCTAGAATCAGAGAGTCTCCCGGCAGTTGAGCTCTGAATCCCTTGGCGGCCCGGAACTTGTGCATCTGTTGAGGAAAGGGCTGAGTGCAGCTGGCAGTTTCTGGCACCCGTAGCTCCTGGATCAGGGTGCCTCTGTTTTGGTCCTGGCCTTATCCCTTCCTGTCTTTGTGACCTTGGGCAGAGTATTTAATCTCTCTGTTTCCTCATCTGTGAAGTTAGGGTCATCATTTTGCATACCAGCTGTTTGGAAGCTCAGATGAGGTGACCTCTGTAAATTGCTTAGAACAGTGTGTGGTGCATAGGAAGTGACCAGTATTCACCTGGTTATCGTTGCTACCCTGATCTCTATTATTTGTGGACCATAGATGCTTGACCTGCCAGTTAGCTATCCCAGTTTTCTTCTTCCATCTATCTTCACAAGGCTCATTCATAGTCTAGTATTGAGACAAGCATGATTACCTAGTGAAAATAGAAGATGACATGTAACTGGGTATCAGAGGATGAGAGGGGGTTTGCCAGGGAGAGAATGCAGGGGCCATCCTAGGCAGAACTGTGTTAGAATGCAGGAGAGAGCTCAGCACGCTTGGTGTACGGCAGTTTGTGGCTGGCATCGAGGATGCCTTTGGGATGATGGAGGTGATGAATGGAGATGAGATCCTGCATCAATATACAGACGGACACTTAGCGCCTCCCGAGACCGTGGCTCTTCAGCACAGTGACTCCCTACTGTGGGGGACTAGGTACCTACGATGCTCCAAAAGTGGGCTCTGAGTCTCGGACAGGCTGTGAGGGACTCATGGATGCATTGTAAAACCCTCACCGTTTTCTCCTGAGGGTGCTTGCTTCCCCTTTTCTTAATATTGGTGTTAATTCACCTTAGGACTTACTTATCCATTGGCCAAGCTTTGGGGGATAAGGTGCCCCAGTTTTTATGCTTCTGATTGAATAGCTAAGCAGCTCATCCTAGCACAGAGATCTCCACGGTGGGTATTGTGAGGCTTCAGGCCTGGGGTTGCTTCTAACCAATAGTGGGATCTTAAAAGCCACTTTCCTTCTCTAGGTCATGTTTCTTTATCTATAAGAGAAGTGGTTTGGGGGTTCTTAGGCACCCCTTTGGCAGTTTGGTGAAGCTTCTAGGAACCCCTTCAGGTTTTTAAATGCCTCAAATAAAATACACAGAACTACAAAAGAAACTGTTTAATTGAAAGGAAGATATAAAAATAGTAAATAAATTTGGGGTGTGATGTACATCTTATTAACACATTAAGTGACTTCATAGCTACTGTAAGTTCAAATTATCGATGAACACAAATGACATTTTGCAATATCTGCAGTAAAAATACCTGGAATTTACATTGAAAACCAACCAACAGGTGCTGTTGATACCAGTGTGGTTTGTGATTTATATTAGTGGTTAGAGGAAATGTCATACTTCAGTTAGAGGCGAGTGAAAATAATTATGTAATTATTTTTCCCATTCAAATTTATGGAACCTTTGGACCTTTGCACCATTAAACCATGTATTAGTAATCCATGGAACTCAGGTTACCAATCCTTGGATTTCTAGGATGTTCTTTTGCTGATTCTTTGGCTATTAAATGATGTGATAATCTTCTTAATAATTAGTTTTGAAGTAAGTGGGAAATGTTAAAATTTCCGTTTAATTCGTAAAGCTCCTGTCATCTGTTATGCGAAGAACCCAGGTGCTTGGGGAGGTACGGATCTGCGGTATTGACTGCGCTGGGGTCTGGCTCAGCGTTGCTCGTGGCAGTTGCTCAAGGTGCTCAGTAATGACAGCTGTGAAGGTGTAGGCCACGCAGCTGGTCTCATGCACTTAGTGACTCCTGAGCCATTGCTGCCACTGGACGTGCAGGGATAGGGTCCCATGCACCTCCAGTCACACTGATCAGCTGATCAGTATATTCATATAACATTGTTAAAGAAAACCTCTTACTTAATATGTGTTGTTGATTCAGGACGCTGAACTCACAGCTTACAGCACTGCGACTCATGCCTGAGTGAAGTTCGGCTAACGCATCAGCTTCCCTAAGCTCAGGGATGCTAGGCAGCACGTCTGAACAACGCTCAAGGGCCGTTTTAAGCAGTGAGGTCACCAGTGAGAAGCACAAAACTGTGAAATGACGGCAGTAAATAGACTGGGAGGAATGCTTGTTTATGGTGCGAGAGCTGAATCAAGAAGGCACAGCAGAGCCTTGTTTGACCTTAACTGAAATCCTGTGCGTTAGGGGCTCAGACTTTTTGCCTCTCTGCACATGTCCACCAAGAACCACTGAAGTGCTCCCTGCATCTTTTTGTTTGGTGGTTTTTTGTCTCTCTGAGTAGTGTGCAGGGTCTTAACTCCTTGACCAGGGATCACATCCCCACCCCTGCAGTGGAAGTGTGGAGTCCTAACCACTGGACCTCCGGGGACTTCCCACACTGCCTGTGTTATTTTTGCAGTTACACGTGAATTTTAATGAGTAGGTGCCTTTGCAGTCCTGGGGATCGACCAGTATTTCTTTCTGGACCTGAGGTCTAGTTGTGACGCTCGCTGCCACTCTGTGTGTCTGATCTTGATTTAGTTCTTTTATGACTCTGGATCTCTGTTTTCTTCCTCATAAAGCAAAGATGTGGGGATAGATCAGTTGCGGTAGATTTTTTTTTTAATAGCTGAAGTAACTTCATTCATGTAAAAGCTCAGGTTGTTGGCTTCCTGCCTCCACCACAGCCCTTCTCTTCCACCAGTTTTATCAAGAACATACGGGAGAACCATTAGGCTAGATTTTCCTGTTGGTTAGATTTTCCCTTTTATTCATTTGACAAATATTTTATTCATTTGGCAAATATTTATTGAGCTTGACACAATTCTGGATGCTGTTCTTATACCAAATTCACTAAAAAAGTGATTAGAACTATTTGTAAATGGCCTGCAAATCACTTTTATTTGTAAAATAAATAGGTTTATTTGTAAAATAAATAGGTTTTCATCTTCTAACCTCTCTTACTATCAAATGGTCTAAATAATCTTTCAAATTCACTGTTTTTTCAGATTCATCAGAGGCACTGAGGAGCACTATTCAGGCGTCACTCACCCTGGTCTGAGAATCCTTCATCTCTGAGATTAGAACCAAAAACACCCTCCTTGGTGGCCACATCTGAAGGTAGGTCATTTGGAAAGCAGGGCTGCCACCCACAAGCTAAACCCGTTTAAGGTGACACCCAGTATTTTCCTGGGCACCCCTCCTTTTAGGGGGTGTGCTTAACTTCTCTACTAGAAGGTCATCATGATGGGGATGCCTTTTCCTTCTGGTGGATTCATTTCAAAATCTATGTGTTCAAGAGCAGCAAAATAATGTAGGAGTACGTATGAACAATCTTGAAGTCCCCTTCTGCTAGTTTTGAAGAACATTATAATTTTTACATATGGCAGTTGATGTGTGATTTTTCTTAGTCTTCTGTGCATGAAAACTAAAAGCACAATCTGTTAAGATTATAACTAGTTCTTCAAAGGAGAGTCATTCCTCTAAGAGGAAAGAAGGGCATTGCCAGTAGATTTGGATCAGTTAATTTTCACTTAGGGAATGTATTTTAATCATGAGATCTTCAGATTTATCAGAAGAACAGTGTTAATCTTTAGTGAGGGAATCTTTCATCATTGGCATTTCTGTCCTTTAGAGGAAAAAAAATGGGATTTTTCTCTGAAATGCCTTTTTAATTATGAAATGATGAGTTGAACTATTTCTATTTCTGTACTAAGAACTGGCTTAAGGAAGGCATGGAGATGTGTGGTAGCTTCAGTTTTAATTTGATATGGATTATTTCATGTTGACGATCGTAGGTTTTTAATAAATCTGTTGCTGTTCAGATAGTTGGGGCAAAAGGACATGGTCTGCAAGGGAACCGTATTCCAGCCGATAGCTTGTTGGCTCCGGTGAGCTCTGCTTCTCATCACACAGGCTTTGTACCTTCCCCTCCTCACTGGCCTCTAGACTTGACCGCACAGCTCGCTTTGGTCAACAGGACATTAGCAGGATATAAGCAGTGGCTTGGTGAACACCGGGACATTAAGCCTTGTCCTCTTGGAATGTTCCTTGGTGCTGTAGAAAAGCTTACACTGGACTCTTAAATGATTGGCTATGTGACGAGAAACCCTGAAGGATGAGGCCATCTTGAATGTTCCAGCCCCAGTCCACCTTCTAACTGAATGTCGCCTATGGAGTGACCTCACCTACACCATGTTGAATGAAACTGCTCAGCTGAGCCCAACCAATCTAGTGAATTGTAAGAAACAATCAAATATTGTTGTCTTAAGTCACTGAGTTTTGCCGAGGTTAGTTACATTGCAGTCGATAATGGAAATTATGCCCTACTTTAAAAAATTTGTCCAAAGAGATATTATTCTGTGAATGTTCATAGAAGACATTGTTCATTTCATAATGCTATGATGTTGTAACTGGAAGTACAGTGAGCAAGGGTAGGCATGTGTATATATGTGTGAACTAATGTGGGATCCTTTCTTCCACCATTGCAACTGTTAGACATGCGATATTTTTATTTTCACGAAGGATATACCTGAAGAAGATACCTTGGAAAGTAATCACTCTCTTATTCATTCATGTTATGGAAGGTACTGAGAAGTATAAAGCAAAGAGCCATCACCTACAGTCCCACCACCCAGAAGCCAACTTTGAGAAGTTTTCATTTTGTAACAATAGTTAACATAGTAAAAAGCTTTCCTTGACTTTTCTTTGAAATTCTAGTATATAAATTATATCCATTGAGAGTGTAGACGCTCTAATATCCTTATACAAGTGGTTTTAAACACTTGCTTAGATCTAAATTAGTATTTATAACTTGGCTTAAACTTATAATTGCTATAAAATAAGTTAATATCTAACTTTTTAGTAAGTGCCACTGTATAAATTTACTTTCTTCCTTCCTCTTCCTTCTTGACCTTGAAACTCAGATGAAATATCATAGAAAGCATGATTTCCTCCTTCATGTTGGAGGAAACTGGAAGGAAACTATCTCTGAGATAGTCAGCCCCAAGGATACAAAATTAGAGCTTTCCTCTGGGTTTGCATCCTCCCCCTTCTGTTTCCAGCACCCACAATATTCTGAGTTCTTTGTGCTTAAGAGAAAAACTAGGAAGACCCCTTCATGATCCAAATAGTCCTTCTAAGAGGCTTATTGTACTCCTAGGTGTTGTATTTCATTACAGATGGTGCATTTGTTATGAAGCAAAAGAGCGTTTGAATGCCTTCTTACCATCTTCCTCCCTCTGTGCCCTTCTCTGATCCCTTCCACCCTCCTTCCAAGCTTTTTGTTTGCTTGTCGTGTTTCCAAATATTAGTAAGTTGAGGTCTTGTTTACCTGTCAGAAGTCTTGCCCATGACCTATGGTTGGGATGAATTTTTCCATTATTTCAAATATGAGAATTAAAACATTCATTCATGGTACTGCATGCCTAGCACTGCATGTTTTTCCCCCTTAATAATCAGTTTATGGAAGTTTGAGATCTGGTGGCTTCTGCCACTGAGTAGGTAAGTCCTGCTGTAGGATGGAATAGAATCATTTTGAACTGCAAAATTTTAGATCATTATATTGTTTCATTTCAAGATATTAAGGTAGGAAGGGGTTGTTGAAATGATGCAGATAGTGCAACCCTACCATTCCTTTTTTTTTTTTTCTGTTTAACAAAACCGAAGGTGAGGGCCATTCTTTAATTCATCACTTGATCACTGGTTATGGGATGCCCTAGGTTTGCCTATCTTGGAGCTGCTGCTGGGTGTGGGAAGTGAGGAAGTGAAATGATTTGCTCAGTGACACAGATGGAGTTTCAGCAGCAGCAGAACTTCAAAACAGGCCTCCATTTCTTGGAGGTGTTACTTTATAACAAATTTCCAGTCTTGATTTTTTTTTTTTAACATTGGTATTTCCTGTAATGGAGTAAGATGACAGTCCACAGATGTTTATACAAGATTTATGAGTTTTAGAATAATTGACTATATGTCCATGGGGTCGCTGAGGGTCGGACATGACTGAGCGGCTTCACTTTCACTTGTCACTTTCATGCATTGGAGAAGGAAATGGCAACCCACTCCAGTGTTCTTGCCTGGAGAATCCCAGGGATGGGGGAGCCTGGAGGGCTGCCGTCTCTGGGCTCGCACAGAGTTGGACACGACTGAAGTGACTTAGCACCATGTTGTCAAAGCTAGAAAATTTGGCTTATATATGTATAACTGAATCACTTAGCTGTCTGTCGGAAATTAACACAACATTGTAAATCAACTATACCTCAATAAAATAAATTTTAAAAATTAAGTTATTTTCTTTATGGTGATACAAAGGTTTTTTTTTGCTTTTTCTGAATTCAGTTCCTTTCAGTTCAGTCGCTCAGTCATGTCCAACTCTTTGCAACCCCATGAATCGCGGCATGCCAGGCCTCCCTGTCCATCACCATCTTCTGGAGTTCACTCAAACTCACGTCCATAGAGTCGGTGATGCCATCCAGCCATTTCATCCTCGGTCATCCCCTTTTCCTCCTGCCCCCAATCCCTCCCAGCATCAGAGTCTTTTCCAATGAGTCAACTCTTTGCATGAGGTGGCCAAAGTACTGGAGTTTCAGCTTTAGCATCATTCCTTCCATAGAACACCCAGGGCTGATCTCCTTTAGAATGGACCGGTTGGGTCTCCTTGCAGTCCAAGGGACTCTCAAGAGTCTTCTCCAACACCACAGTTCAAAATCATCAATTCTTTGGTGCTCAGCTTTCTTCACAGTCCAACTCTTGCATCCATACATGACCACAGGAAAAACCATAGCCTTGACTAGATGGACCTTTGTTGGCAAAGTAATGTCTCTGCTTTTCAATATGCTGTCTAGGTTGGTCATAACTTTTCTGAATTACCTGTGTTTAAAAAAACAAACTAAAAGAGTGGAATTTTGTGTCGGTCCCCTGCTGGGTTGTGTGACTTATGTCCCTTTTACTGCTGAAAGTTTTTAGCAAACTTCAAAGCTAGATAAGAAACTTAAATGTCTTCTTATTTCAGTTCATTGGGCAGATGAAGAAATCATGGCCTGGGGAGGTTACTTGCTGAGGTTCATAGAGCGAGTTCAGTGCCAAGAGACTTAGACGTTCCATTGTTTGACTTGAAGTACAGTACATTTTTCCTTGGGTATGGAGTCATTGCTGGCAGAGCCGATACCATACATGCACGCACACACATGCACAGCCACACACACACGTCCACACTCTCACATGTTCTTCATGGCGAATTCGTTTTCAGAGGTGTGTGTTGTGCACTGAATTCTCCCAAAGCTACTCTGAGATGAGCATGGGGTGCACCTGCCTGTCTGGCTGTCCTGGGAGGCACTGGCCTGGGGGCACATGAGACATGGAGGAGACTGGCGACAGTGAGCGTGGGCAGGCAGAGCCCACTGGGGCAGCGTGGTCTCCTGCTGCAGAGCACTGTCTTTGCAGAATGAAAGAGCATGCAAGTTAAGTCGCTTAGTTGTGTCTGACTCTTTGTGACCTCATGGACTGTAGCCTACCGAGCTCCGCAGTCCATGGGATTTTCCAGGCAAGAATACTGGAGTAGGCTGCCATTTCCTTTTCCAGAGGATCTTCCCAACCCAGGGATTGAACCCCGGTCTCCTGCATTGCAGGCAGACGCTTTACCGTCTGAGCCACCAGGGAAGCCGTCTTTGTCTTTGCAGAGGGTGTAGCAGAAGTTCCCAGCGACCCCCTGCAGGGGTGACAAGCAGGACGGTCTGTGTCCGTGTCCTTCCTGAAGGTCTTCCTCATAGGAACGTGATGGGAGGCCCAGGGGCAGAGCCTCCGGCCCTAGAGGCAGGCCTCGTGGGTGTGTGTGGGAGCTGAGCGCCTGGAGAAGGGGGAGCAGGGTGCCTGTGGCAGGGCCACGTCTGCAGGCCCCGGGGGGACTGGGCTGTGAGCACAGGTCTACATGCAACGCGGCTCTGACAGGGGCCGCTCTTCTCTGTTCTTTCATCTTTACCCCTGGGGGCATGGAGGAGGAGGAGGACGGCGATGGGCAGTGGGTGCCCGTGCGACTCCGGTGGCACCGGGCAGCCTCTGTTCCCCTCAATGCCAGCCCCCCTCCACCTGCTCCTGCCTGCAGACAGAGCGTTAAATGTTGTGTGGCTGGACTTCTTGCCCTGTGGTGTCCAGATGGACCGAGGCATGAGGAGGCTGTAGAGGTGATGGGAGAGCACCGTGAAGTCAGTCTCTGTCCCCTGGGTCTCTTATTGCCATCAGGCTGGTGGTTTTCTCCGTCACCCTCTTGGAAGCCCCAGAGTGCTGGGCCGCCCCTCCCGCAGCGCAGCTCTTTCTTGGATCCCCGTGGCTCTGTCCGCTTAGCCGCTGGCCTTTGCATTCCCTGATTGCTTCCCCTGGCCCCACCACACCCGGTAAATAATCCCTTACTGCTGAAGGTCGGACGTGACTGAGCGACTTCACTTTGACTTTTCACTTTCATGCATTGGAGAAGGAAATGGCAACCCACTCCAGTGTTCTTGCCTGGAGAATCCCAGGGACAGGGAAGCCTGGTGGGCTGCGGACACGACTGAGGCAACTTAGCAGCATCAGCATGTCCTCAGTGTCTCATATGTGTGTTCCATCTGTTTCCTGCTGGGCTTGGCTGAAACACTGGTTTGAAGAGTTTGCTCTCCAGACAGAACTGAATGAGATGAAATAGCTAGAGATGGTCTGAAGATATAAGATAATGAAGTGTAAATTGTACTTAGCCCTAAGGACACTCAGCATGTGGGATACATTAACAAAAGAAGAGGTGCTTATGAAAGAAGACAGTTTTGGAGGGCTGTCTTAGGATGTAATTGATGAACTTTTTTTTTTTTTTGGTCTACTCTATGGGTAGCTTGGGGGCAGGAGGGGAAGGGGACGACAGAGGATGAGATGGCTGGATGGCATCACTGACTCAATGGCCGTGAGTCTGAGTGAACTCTGGGAGTTGGTGATAGACAGGGAGGCCTGGTGTGTTGAGATTCATGGGGTCGCAAAGAGTTGGACACGACTGAGTGACTGATCTGAACTGAACTGAACTGATGGGTAGCTCTGTTTCAGTTGTGACTTTAAAATTAGAAAGAAAGTGCTCAGTCGTGTCCAGCTCTTTGTGACCCCATGGACTGTAGCCCACCAGGCTCCTCCGTCCATGGGATTCTCCAGGCAAGAATACTGGAGTGGGTTGCCATTTCCTTCTCCAGGGGATCTTCCCGACCCAGGGATCGAACCCAGGTCTCCCGCATTGCAGGCAGATGCTTTAACCTCTCAGCCACCAGGGAAAGTTCTGCCTTATTATGATCATGTATGCAGTTAATTATAATGTATTTGACCCTGTAAGGTGGAATAATAGATAATTCAGAGAAACAGAAGAGTGAAGTGGATCTGCTGCTACTGCTGCTGCTAAGTCACTTCAGTCGTGTCCGACTCTGTGCGACCCCATAGATGGAAGCCCATCAGGCTCCCCCGTCCCTGGGATTCTCCAAGCAAGAACACTGGATTGGGTTGCCATTTCCTTCTCCAGTGCATGAAAGTGAAAAGTGAAAGTGAAGTCGCTCAGTCGTGTCCGACTCTTCGCGACCCCATGGACTGCAGCCTACCAGGCTCCTCCATCCATGGGATTTTCCAGGCAAGAGTACTGGAGTGGGGTGCCATTGCCTTCTCCAGAAGTGGATCTACCTATCTGGAAATTTCAGAGATTTCTCTCATGTATATTAATTTTAGATAAGTCAGTCAGTTCCTCCTAATTTCTTATATTTCTCATCCCTCTAATGGGCTATAATCCAGTTTTTGGAAGATTTTTTAAAAAGCTGATGTGAAAGGCATTTCAAGCTGCTTAGAATAAAGTACTGTAGGAACAGAAAGCACTGATTTTGTACTTATTTACAGAGGGCCCCCTGTGAGTCAGGCATTTAGCTAAGCACCATGGAGTCAGTAATGAATAGTTTTTGATCACTGCTTTCAAGGAAATCACAACATAGTTTGGAAAACAGACTTCAAACAAATAATTATAATAAATATTTTAAGTATTATAAGTGTCTACAGGGTATTATGTATATCTAAGTGAGGGTGTAGTTAAGCTTGTGAGTGTCAGGTATTTCTTCATGGAACAAGTGACATGGAGTTGGGTCTTGAAGGATAATAGTTGCGCGGAGAAAGAAAGAGTGGATGTATGAAAGAAGGTATGGAATTTCCTGGTAGGTTGGAGAATCAGTGAGGCGTATGATTATTTGGCCAAAGTGCTGGCTGCCTCTGAAGGAGTGCCTGCGCTTGAGGCCAAGGGAGAGAATAGCAATCTGATCCCTAAAACTTATCACTTAAGATAATGCAGAAGGCACACACACTTTAAACATTAGCAGTGAAGACAAAACAGAAATAATGTCTTTAAGAACCTGTGGACATTGAAATATTGCTAGATCTCCTGGAGCACATGTTCTAAATACTGAGCAATGCATATATGTAATTCACCAGCATCTCAAAGGAAGGGGAGCAGCCCATTGGTACCTTCTATCAGTATGTTACTTTGCCCAGATTTCTGTGCATTTACAACAGATATATCACTGTATAATTACTTTGTATCAGTTTAGAATTATGTAAAGTAAGGAAATATGGTGGATTACCTTTTCAGTTGCTAAGGTATATGTTAGCATCCATATTTCATGGTCACCTGTTGGGGAGAACATATCTGACATCCTTACTGTAAGAGACAGTTGAGCCTTCTTCCTTCTAATTATTCTAGTTCCTAAAACTTTAGGATCAGTAAGCTTGATGTCCTAAGGTAGGGACTTGGTGACAACTGTTTTATCAATATCAGACTTTCAGACACAGTGAATTTCCACATGCTGCTTACTACACAGGACACTGATAAACAAGAATTCTTCTGCAGAGGCGTGAACAAAATGGTATAACACATGGGTATTAGAGCAAAAGCCTTTGTGCACAGAAAGCTTTTAATCTGCTCATAGTCAAGGTCAATTTATTGTCAGGAAATTGAAGTTCATGAATTATAGACACAGGAACAAAGTCCAATCAAGTGTCACAGAACTAGAGAAGAGAAGCCCAGAACTAAGCGTGAACTCCCCTGTCCTGCAGGGACTGCATCTCTGCTTTATTCTTTCCTTATCCTGTTTGGTACCTTGTTCTGTTTCTGCTTTAGTTATCTCTTGCTTTGTAACAAATTACCTCAAAACTTACTGGCTTAAAACAACCACCACCATTTAATATCCCTCAGAAGTCTGTAGGCTAACTGGGCTCAGCTGGGGGTGGTTCTTCTGCTCCAAATGGTGTTGTTGGGGCTGTGGTTCTCTGCAGGTTATCTGCTGGCGCAGTGGTTCTCTGCAGGTGCAGATGAGCCAGGGACCCTGGCTGACACTCCCACATGGCAGGCAGTTTGTGCTGGCTGTGGACTGGGAGTCCCACTAGGATGCCAGTGGACCCCTGAGTTCTCTTTCATGTAGGTCTTGTCCCTGTGGCTTGGGCTTCTCTCAGCCTGGGGGCTTGATTACAAGAGTGGACATTACAAATATGCAAAAGCAAAAGTTACCAGGCACTTGAAGGCCAGGGCTCAGAAATCCTGGATGACCATCCTGACAGCATTTTGGTTAAAGCATTCCCATGCCTGGAAAGGGAAAATAGACTTGGGAAAAGGGACAATTTACAGTTTTGTTTTTTTTCCTTTCTTTTTTGTACATAACTCAATATGACGAGCATGTCCCTCAGGCCCCATTCTTCACGTAAACAGTTTAGTTCAGTGTTCATCACTAATTGGATGTAGCCTCTGTGTCTGCCTTGTGTCTTCCCTTGTGGCTTTTGGGTCTTCCCTCCAAAATCACTGCAGATGGTGACTGCAGCCATGAAATTAAAAGACACTTACTCCTTGGAAGGAAAGTTATGACCAACCTTGATAGCATATTCAAAAGCAGAGACGTTACTTTGCCAGCAAAGGTCCGTCTAGTTAAGGCTATGGTTTTTCCAGTGGTTGTGTATGGATGTGAGAGTTGGACTGTGAAGAAGGCTGAGCGCTGAAGAATTGATGCTTTTGAACTGTGGTGTTGGAGAAGACTCTTGAGAGTCCTTTAGACTGCAAGGAGATCCCACCAGTCCATTCTGAAGGAGATCAGCCCTGGGATTTCTTTGGAAGGAATGATGTTAAAGTGGAAACTCTAGTACTTTGGCCACCTTATGCGAAGAATTGACTCATTGGAAAAGACTCTGATGCTGGGAGGGATTGGGGGCAGGAGGAGAAGGAGACGACAGAGGATGAGATGGCTGGATTGCATCACTGACTTCATGGATGTGAGTCTGAGTGATCTCTGGGAGTTGATGATGGACAGGGAGGCCTGGCGTGCTGCAGTTCATGGGGTCGCAAAGAGTCGGACACGACTGAGCAATGAACTGAACTTGTGGCTCAGCTGGTAAAGAATCTGCCTGCAATGCAGGAGACCTGGGTTCGATCTCTGGTTGGGAAGATCCTCTGGAGAAGGGAGAGGCTACCCACTGCAGTATTCTGGCCTGGAGAATACCATGGACTGTATAGTTCATAGGGTCGCAAAGAGTCGGACACGACTCAGTGACTTTCACTTCACTTTACTTCTGTGTGTGCGGCCTCTGTGTCAGCATTAAATGCTCCCAAGTTCAGATGCTTCCAAGAGACACTCGTTGGCTGCTGGTTGTCCACTCACCAGTGGGTTGAGACGCCCAAGTCTTGTGTTACTGAGGATTCTGTTTGAGGGGCCAGGGTAGGGGGATTATGTCATGAGAAGTGTGGGAGGAGTAGGCATTGGCAACTGAGAGCATTAGTGGGATTTGGAGGAACTCGCAGATCCTATCCATTCTGCTGAGGCTAGAGAGTCCTTTCCATGTCCCAGAAAAGCTCTGCTCGATCTGCCTTCTGATCTCTTGCGTCATCCTCGCCTTGCTTTGCTTTGTTTTTTGTTACTCCTGTGCACCACTCTCTCTCCTGCCCTGTGTCCTTCTGTGTCCACAGACAGGAGGCCTCTCCTCTCTTCCCACCTGTCAAGGCTAAGTCACCTTCTGACTTACCCTTCAGACCTCAGCCAAGTGTCACTTCCACAGGGGAGCATGGAATCTTTTGGACTGCATCTCATCCCTATTCCATCTGTGTTTCCTTTATTGCACTGATCAGAGTTTGTCATCTGGGGCCTGTGTGGCTGCTTGATCACCATCTGTCTCGCACTGTGGGCTTTAGAGGTGAAGGCCCGTGTTTGCGCTCCTCAAAGCAAGTGGCTGCGTGGGACTCTGATGTGGTGCTGTTGGTTATTTGCGGTTTGAGTGATTTGAAAGTTAGAAGCAATTGCCTTGCAAAGGTCAGGATTAAGTGGAGAGGATCTTTGTCTTGAGGAGAGAAGTTAAGAGCAACCTGCTTTGGGTACTACAGGGACATCCTTTCTCAGGAAGCCCCCGCCACACCATGGTGTTGAGGAGTCACTGAAGTCCTGTCATTAAGAACATAGTGGTGGACTTCCCTGGTGGTCCAGTGGTTAAGAATC
Source organism: Raphicerus campestris (assembly GCA_006410735.1). NCBI lineage: Eukaryota > Metazoa > Chordata > Mammalia > Artiodactyla > Bovidae > Raphicerus > Raphicerus campestris. Next base: position 1,596,382 of record SJYW01050114.1, read on the forward strand.
TGCCCGCCAATGCAGGGGAAACGGGTTTGATCCCTGGTCTGGGAAGATTCCACATGCGAGGCAACTAAGCCTGTGTGCCAGACTCCTGAGCCTCGCATACCCTAGAGCCCATGCTCACAACGAGAGCCGTGTGCACTGCAGGGAAAAGCAGCGGGTGCTGTCTACAACCAAAAGCCCGTGCCCAGCGAAGACCCCGCACCCCCGAGAAGAGAGTGACAACAGCAGCAGCAAAGAAGATACTGCTAGAGGCTGTGTGGTAGTTTCTGGAATGTAGCAGGAACTCCTGCCTAAAAATGGACAATAAGTGCCCACTTAAAAGCCAGCTTCTTTTTTCTTTTTTGCTTCCAGCCCCCTGTGGCCCCAGTTCCATACACAGAGGTCTCAGTGGGCAAACTTGGTGCCTGTGGGGCCAGGACGGCTCATCCCATTCCTGCTGACTCTCCCATGAGGCCAGGGTCTTCTCTGACTGTAAGTCAAAGATCAGTTAGGTTACAGCCTGGGATGAGATTTGCCTGTGGTCATAATCTTGAGATAACCACAGCTGTAACTTTTTGTCCAGTTCTGCCGCACACCATCTAAAAACAAAGTGAATGTGGAAGAATCAAAATGGCAGAAGATAAATAGAAATAGTAAGAAATAACTGAGATTCTGTTTTACTCAAAGATTCTGTATACTATGAATTGTAGGGTTTTTCATGCCCACACTTTCGGAGATTAAGATGGAGGGTAATATTGTTTCAGTTAATTAATTTCACTGAAATAACTTAATTCAGTAAATACGTATTGAATATTTGTGTCTTAGTGGAGGGTATAAGAACAAATACAAGGTGGTCCATGACCTCGAAGTTTACACCTACCACGGAAACACAGTATGTGTCCATGCCTCTAGATCCTCATAAGGAAGCAGTCCATAAAGAGGGCTGGATAAGACCTGATTAGGGGCTGCGGTAGCTGTGAATGTCTTTATAGGGCGAGCATGGCGATCTGGTCTCCACGGGTGAGTAGATTTAGGACAGTTTGCACAGAAGGGAGGGCACTGTAGGCTGGGAAAGTGCTGTGTGTGAAAGTTAAGGGCGAGAGAAGGAGAAGGAAGGCCCTGTCACTCTGAAAGGGCAGTGAGTGCCTGTGCGTAGGGAGGAGAAGTTAGAGAACAGAGGGCTGTGGAGGGACCCCAGCTTTTGGATGAGACCCTCGAAGGCTAGGTTAAGTGAGTGATGGTCGCTCAGTCGTGTCTGACCCTCTGCAATCCCATGGACTATAGCCTGCGAGGTGGCTCTGTACATGGGACTCTCCAGGCCAGATACTGGAGTGGGTTGCCATTCCCTTCTCCAGGGCATCTTTCCCATCCAGCGACTGAACCCGGGTCTCCTGCATTGCCAGCACAGCACATTCTTTACCATCTGAGCCACCAGGAAATCCTAGGAGGCTAGGTTACAGGCACTGAAAACTTGCGAGCAGGGGAAGTCACAAATCTGTGCTTTCAAAACATTATTTTGATGATAGTTGTCAAGGGGTTTTGATGAGGGAGGGTCTGAAGCCAACGAGACTGCCTGGGAGGCTGTAGTGTTGGCATCACAGTGGTGGGGTGGTATGGAGGGGCTGGAGAAACGAAGAAGAAGGGAAGCGAACAAAACAGGGCTTCCACACTGCTGGTAGGAATGTAAATTGTCGCAGCCACTATGGAGAACAGTATGGAGATTCCTTAAAAATCTAAAAATGGAGCTACCATATAATCCTGCAGTCCCACTCCTGGACATATATCCAGAAAAGAGGAAACTCTAATTCAGGAAGATACATGCACCCTGATGCTCACAGCAGCACTTTGTTCACAACAGCCAAGACATGGAAGCCGGCTACGTGCCCATCAACAGATGAATGGATAAAGAAGATGTGGGACATATAAATGGTTAATATGTATAATGTATATGCATTATAAACACACACTTTTATATATATATATGTGTGGAATATTGCTCAGCCATAAAACAATGACATGTCATTTGGAGCAGTATTGATGGACTAGATTATCATATTAAGTGAANGTGTCCGACTCTGTGCGACCCCATAGATGGAAGCCCATCAGGCTCCCCCGTCCCTGGGATTCTCCAAGCAAGAACACTGGATTGGGTTGCCATTTCCTTCTCCAGTGCATGAAAGTGAAAAGTGAAAGTGAAGTCGCTCAGTCGTGTCCGACTCTTCGCGACCCCATGGACTGCAGCCTACCAGGCTCCTCCATCCATGGGATTTTCCAGGCAAGAGTACTGGAGTGGGGTGCCATTGCCTTCTCCAGAAGTGGATCTACCTATCTGGAAATTTCAGAGATTTCTCTCATGTATATTAATTTTAGATAAGTCAGTCAGTTCCTCCTAATTTCTTATATTTCTCATCCCTCTAATGGGCTATAATCCAGTTTTTGGAAGATTTTTTAAAAAGCTGATGTGAAAGGCATTTCAAGCTGCTTAGAATAAAGTACTGTAGGAACAGAAAGCACTGATTTTGTACTTATTTACAGAGGGCCCCCTGTGAGTCAGGCATTTAGCTAAGCACCATGGAGTCAGTAATGAATAGTTTTTGATCACTGCTTTCAAGGAAATCACAACATAGTTTGGAAAACAGACTTCAAACAAATAATTATAATAAATATTTTAAGTATTATAAGTGTCTACAGGGTATTATGTATATCTAAGTGAGGGTGTAGTTAAGCTTGTGAGTGTCAGGTATTTCTTCATGGAACAAGTGACATGGAGTTGGGTCTTGAAGGATAATAGTTGCGCGGAGAAAGAAAGAGTGGATGTATGAAAGAAGGTATGGAATTTCCTGGTAGGTTGGAGAATCAGTGAGGCGTATGATTATTTGGCCAAAGTGCTGGCTGCCTCTGAAGGAGTGCCTGCGCTTGAGGCCAAGGGAGAGAATAGCAATCTGATCCCTAAAACTTATCACTTAAGATAATGCAGAAGGCACACACACTTTAAACATTAGCAGTGAAGACAAAACAGAAATAATGTCTTTAAGAACCTGTGGACATTGAAATATTGCTAGATCTCCTGGAGCACATGTTCTAAATACTGAGCAATGCATATATGTAATTCACCAGCATCTCAAAGGAAGGGGAGCAGCCCATTGGTACCTTCTATCAGTATGTTACTTTGCCCAGATTTCTGTGCATTTACAACAGATATATCACTGTATAATTACTTTGTATCAGTTTAGAATTATGTAAAGTAAGGAAATATGGTGGATTACCTTTTCAGTTGCTAAGGTATATGTTAGCATCCATATTTCATGGTCACCTGTTGGGGAGAACATATCTGACATCCTTACTGTAAGAGACAGTTGAGCCTTCTTCCTTCTAATTATTCTAGTTCCTAAAACTTTAGGATCAGTAAGCTTGATGTCCTAAGGTAGGGACTTGGTGACAACTGTTTTATCAATATCAGACTTTCAGACACAGTGAATTTCCACGTGCTGCTTACTACACAGGACACTGATAAACAAGAATTCTTCTGCAGAGGCGTGAACAAAATGGTATAACACATGGGTATTAGAGCAAAAGCCTTTGTGCACAGAAAGCTTTTAATCTGCTCATAGTCAAGGTCAATTTATTGTCAGGAAATTGAAGTTCATGAATTATAGACACAGGAACAAAGTCCAATCAAGTGTCACAGAACTAGAGAAGAGAAGCCCAGAACTAAGCGTGAACTCCCCTGTCCTGCAGGGACTGCATCTCTGCTTTATTCTTTCCTTATCCTGTTTGGTACCTTGTTCTGTTTCTGCTTTAGTTATCTCTTGCTTTGTAACAAATTACCTCAAAACTTACTGGCTTAAAACAACCACCACCATTTAATATCCCTCAGAAGTCTGTAGGCTAACTGGGCTCAGCTGGGGGTGGTTCTTCTGCTCCAAATGGTGTTGTTGGGGCTGTGGTTCTCTGCAGGTTATCTGCTGGCGCAGTGGTTCTCTGCAGGTGCAGATGAGCCAGGGACCCTGGCTGACACTCCCACATGGCAGGCAGTTTGTGCTGGCTGTGGACTGGGAGTCCCACTAGGATGCCAGTGGACCCCTGAGTTCTCTTTCATGTAGGTCTTGTCCCTGTGGCTTGGGCTTCTCTCAGCCTGGGGGCTTGATTACAAGAGTGGACATTACAAATATGCAAAAGCAAAAGTTACCAGGCACTTGAAGGCCAGGGCTCAGAAATCCTGGATGACCATCCTGACAGCATTTTGGTTAAAGCATTCCCATGCCTGGAAAGGGGAAATAGACTTGGGAAAAGGGACAATTTACAGTTTTGTTTTTTTTCCTTTCTTTTTTGTACATGACTCAATATGACGAGCATGTCCCTCAGGCCCCATTCTTCACGTAAACAGTTTAGTTCAGTGTTCATCACTAATTGGATGTAGCCTCTGTGTCTGCCTTGTGTCTTCCCTTGTGGCTTTTGGGTCTTCCCTCCAAAATCACTGCAGATGGTGACTGCAGCCATGAAATTAAAAGACACTTACTCCTTGGAAGGAAAGTTATGACCAACCTTGATAGCATATTCAAAAGCAGAGACGTTACTTTGCCAGCAAAGGTCCGTCTAGTTAAGGCTATGGTTTTTCCAGTGGTTGTGTATGGATGTGAGAGTTGGACTGTGAAGAAGGCTGAGCGCTGAAGAATTGATGCTTTTGAACTGTGGTGTTGGAGAAGACTCTTGAGAGTCCTTTAGACTGCAAGGAGATCCCACCAGTCCATTCTGAAGGAGATCAGCCCTGGGATTTCTTTGGAAGGAATGATGTTAAAGTGGAAACTCTAGTACTTTGGCCACCTTATGCGAAGAATTGACTCATTGGAAAAGACTCTGATGCTGGGAGGGATTGGGGGCAGGAGGAGAAGGAGACGACAGAGGATGAGATGGCTGGATTGCATCACTGACTTCATGGATGTGAGTCTGAGTGATCTCTGGGAGTTGATGATGGACAGGGAGGCCTGGCGTGCTGCAGTTCATGGGGTCGCAAAGAGTCGGACACGACTGAGCAATGAACTGAACTTGTGGCTCAGCTGGTAAAGAATCTGCCTGCAATGCAGGAGACCTGGGTTCGATCTCTGGTTGGGAAGATCCTCTGGAGAAGGGAGAGGCTACCCACTGCAGTATTCTGGCCTGGAGAATACCATGGACTGTATAGTTCATAGGGTCGCAAAGAGTCGGACACGACTCAGTGACTTTCACTTCACTTTACTTCTGTGTGTGCGGCCTCTGTGTCAGCATTAAATGCTCCCAAGTTCAGATGCTTCCAAGAGACACTCGTTGGCTGCTGGTTGTCCACTCACCAGTGGGTTGAGACGCCCAAGTCTTGTGTTACTGAGGATTCTGTTTGAGGGGCCAGGGTAGGGGGATTATGTCATGAGAAGTGTGGGAGGAGTAGGCATTGGCAACTGAGAGCATTAGTGGGATTTGGAGGAACTCGCAGATCCTATCCATTCTGCTGAGGCTAGAGAGTCCTTTCCATGTCCCAGAAAAGCTCTGCTCGATCTGCCTTCTGATCTCTTGCGTCATCTTCGCCTTGCTTTGCTTTGTTTTTTGTTACTCCTGTGCACCACTCTCTCTCCTGCCCTGTGTCCTTCTGTGTCCACAGACAGGAGGCCTCTCCTCTCTTCCCACCTGTCAAGGCTAAGTCACCTTCTGACTTACCCTTCAGACCTCAGCCAAGTGTCACTTCCACAGGGGAGCATGGAATCTTTTGGACCGCATCTCATCCCTATTCCATCTGTGTTTCCTTTATTGCACTGATCAGAGTTTGTCATCTGGGGCCTGTGTGGCTGCTTGATCACCATCTGTCTCGCACTGTGGGCTTTAGAGGTGAAGGCCCGTGTTTGCGCTCCTCAAAGCAAGTGGCTGCGTGGGACTCTGATGTGGTGCTGTTGGTTATTTGCGGTTTGAGTGATTTGAAAGTTAGAAGCAATTGCCTTGCAAAGGTCAGGATTAAGTGGAGAGGATCTTTGTCTTGAGGAGAGAAGTTAAGAGCAACCTGCTTTGGGTACTACAGGGACATCCTTTCTCAGGAAGCCCCCGCCACACCATGGTGTTGAGGAGTCACTGAAGTCCTGTCATTAAGAACATAGTGGTGGACTTCCCTGGTGGTCCAGTGGTTAAGAATCTGCCCGCCAATGCAGGGGAAACGGGTTTGATCCCTGGTCTGGGAAGATTCCACATGCGAGGCAACTAAGCCTGTGTGCCAGACTCCTGAGCCTCGCATACCCTAGAGCCCATGCTCACAACGAGAGCCGTGTGCACTGCAGGGAAAAGCAGCGGGTGCTGTCTACAACCAAAAGCCCGTGCCCAGCGAAGACCCCGCACCCCCGAGAAGAGAGTGACAACAGCAGCAGCAAAGAAGATACTGCTAGAGGCTGTGTGGTAGTTTCTGGAATGTAGCAGGAACTCCTGCCTAAAAATGGACAATAAGTGCCCACTTAAAAGCCAGCTTCTTTTTTCTTTTTTGCTTCCAGCCCCCTGTGGCCCCAGTTCCATACACAGAGGTCTCAGTGGGCAAACTTGGTGCCTGTGGGGCCAGGACGGCTCATCCCATTCCTGCTGACTCTCCCATGAGGCCAGGGTCTTCTCTGACTGTAAGTCAAAGATCAGTTAGGTTACAGCCTGGGATGAGATTTGCCTGTGGTCATAATCTTGAGATAACCACAGCTGTAACTTTTTGTCCAGTTCTGCCGCACACCATCTAAAAACAAAGTGAATGTGGAAGAATCAAAATGGCAGAAGATAAATAGAAATAGTAAGAAATAACTGAGATTCTGTTTTACTCAAAGATTCTGTATACTATGAATTGTAGGGTTTTTCATGCCCACACTTTCGGAGATTAAGATGGAGGGTAATATTGTTTCAGTTAATTAATTTCACTGAAATAACTTAATTCAGTAAATACGTATTGAATATTTGTGTCTTAGTGGAGGGTATAAGAACAAATACAAGGTGGTCCATGACCTCGAAGTTTACACCTACCACGGAAACACAGTATGTGTCCATGCCTCTAGATCCTCATAAGGAAGCAGTCCATAAAGAGGGCTGGATAAGACCTGATTAGGGGCTGCGGTAGCTGTGAATGTCTTTATAGGGCGAGCATGGCGATCTGGTCTCCACGGGTGAGTAGATTTAGGACAGTTTGCACAGAAGGGAGGGCACTGTAGGCTGGGAAAGTGCTGTGTGTGAAAGTTAAGGGCGAGAGAAGGAGAAGGAAGGCCCTGTCACTCTGAAAGGGCAGTGAGTGCCTGTGCGTAGGGAGGAGAAGTTAGAGAACAGAGGGCTGTGGAGGGACCCCAGCTTTTGGATGAGACCCTCGAAGGCTAGGTTAAGTGAGTGATGGTCGCTCAGTCGTGTCTGACCCTCTGCAATCCCATGGACTATAGCCTGCGAGGTGGCTCTGTACATGGGACTCTCCAGGCCAGATACTGGAGTGGGTTGCCATTCCCTTCTCCAGGGCATCTTTCCCATCCAGCGACTGAACCCGGGTCTCCTGCATTGCCAGCACAGCACATTCTTTACCATCTGAGCCACCAGGAAATCCTAGGAGGCTAGGTTACAGGCACTGAAAACTTGCGAGCAGGGGAAGTCACAAATCTGTGCTTTCAAAACATTATTTTGATGATAGTTGTCAAGGGGTTTTGATGAGGGAGGGTCTGAAGCCAACGAGACTGCCTGGGAGGCTGTAGTGTTGGCATCACAGTGGTGGGGTGGTATGGAGGGGCTGGAGAAACGAAGAAGAAGGGAAGCGAACAAAACAGGGCTTCCACACTGCTGGTAGGAATGTAAATTGTCGCAGCCACTATGGAGAACAGTATGGAGATTCCTTAAAAATCTAAAAATGGAGCTACCATATAATCCTGCAGTCCCACTCCTGGACATATATCCAGAAAAGAGGAAACTCTAATTCAGGAAGATACATGCACCCTGATGCTCACAGCAGCACTTTGTTCACAACAGCCAAGACATGGAAGCCGGCTACGTGCCCATCAACAGATGAATGGATAAAGAAGATGTGGGACATATAAATGGTTAATATGTATAATGTATATGCATTATAAACACACACTTTTATATATATATATGTGTGGAATATTGCTCAGCCATAAAACAATGACATGTCATTTGGAGCAGTATTGATGGACTAGATTATCATATTAAGTGAAGGAAGTCAGAAAGAGAAAGACAAATAGCATGTGATATCACTCCTATGTGAAATCTGAAATAATAATACAAATCAAATTTACAAAATAGAAACACATTCAGGCATAGAAAATATGTGGTTACCAAAGGGGAAGGAAGGTTGAGGGATAAATTAGAATTTTGGGATTAGCAAATACACACTGCTGTGTATAAAACAGATAAACAACAAGGACCTACTGTGCAGCACAGGGAACTGCAGTCAAAATCTTGTGATAACCTACAATGGAAAAGAATCTAAAGAAGATATACACACACACACAAACACACACGTCTGTATAACTGAACCACTTTGCAGTATACCTGAAACATTGTAAATCAAGTATACTTCAGTAAAATTAAAAAAATACAATACTGCATATACTCTTACGGAAGAACAGAGTTCAAAGGAAGATTTGGTAGTTCCCATCTGGATTCCCAGTGGAGAAGACAAGGAAGAAACAAAGGGATGCTGAGCCTGGGTGAATGGAAACTTAGCTCCACAGTCTCCAGGACCAAGGTTGGGGATGGATGCTCAGGTGGCATGGACCAGAGAAATGAGGTGTCTGACAGCAGTGGCAGCTAACTGAGTGTAGTTGAAAGATAAAGGCTGGGGATATAAATTTAAATTAGCACATCAGCAGAACCTGGGGACTGAATAAACCCACAGAATGCAAATGTACAGTTGTACCAGATATTTACATAAGTAAATAAATAGCTTGTATACTGAAACCTTCAAACACGGACATCTAGTCAACCAGTGAGTTACTGTTGGTGTAGAAAGCACCCCGTTTTCCCAGTGTGTGTTGCCTCAGCCTGGGGTCGGCACTGGCCGTCTGGCCCGGCTCCCTTGCATCCTCAGCCGATGGCAGCCCAGGTGAGCCTTTCTGTCGGGTCCGCGGCTCTGCTCCTGGCCTGCGGGGGCTTCCGGCTGCACGCGGAGCAGGAGCTGGAAGCCTTTCAGGGGCCGTGGGCCGCCTGGTGCCTCTCCTGGGGCTGCTTCCCGCGCTCACACCATGATGTCCCCTTGCGGCTGCCGCTCCCCACATTCGTGGGCATGCTGACCCCGCGGCCTCCGCGTGTTTCCCCTTGGCTCGGAACGCTTTTCTCCTCGGTGTCTGTAGGGTGTCTGTAGGACTTGTTCCCTTGCCTCCTTCAGGCCTTCGCTAGCTGGGCCTTCCTTTGCCTTCCTGTTGAACCTAGTCGCCCCTGCACTTGCGGTCCAGGCTGCTGCCCTCCTTCAGCCTCCCCGCCCCATGCTTTGGTACCTTCCACCACCCAGGCTGTTTGCTTACCTGTGTGCTGTCAGTCCACAGAACGGTGTTCAGGAGAGCAGGGATTTCTTCCTATATCACTTTCCGTGACATCCTCAGTGCCTACACAGCGAAGGGACTCAGGAATCACTTGTTAAGCAAATGAACAAAATGCTGATAGAAGCTGCTTTTTCCAGAGGAATTGTGACATCTTTGAAATCAACTGTCAGTAATTTTTATCTTCATAGCAGCGCTCCGTAAATGTTGATAAGTGGATAGAACCTAAAATGTAAAAATGCTATCTTGCTTTATCTAGTTCCAGAAATTTCTATTGCAAAATGGAACCTTTAAATGGTGGTGCTTAGGTGGGGTGTGGAGGAATAGTTTTGCTTCATTTAGCTGACCTTCCACTTGGGCTTCAGAATTCACATAGCGGTTTGGCAATTCTTTCGTTATTACTGTGATTATTAATTGGATGCTATTTTAATATTTGGCCCCTAAACTCTTAGCTGATGTTTTAGGAGATTATACTATACAGGGTGCAGAAATTGCTGGGGCTGACTGCATCTGTTCATGGCCAAGTAAGGAATAGCATTGGCAAGGAACACAGAGTGAATTCAGTTGTGCCTCTGGGAGTCACAGTGGAAATGGTTCATGGTCTCTGGGAAACAGCTGCCTGGGCTTCCTTCCGCAGAAGGGATCTTGATTTGGTTACCTGATGGGTGCTTTATATAAATAAAATAAACAACCTTGAGAGACTGGGGGGGGGGGATGTTTAAAAAGAGAAAGGAAGAACCATGTGCAGAAATTGCTCTTTATTTGGGAGCACTGACTTGAGAGATCCCTCCAAAGTTTGCTTTTGTTTTATTTGGTATCACTTTCATCTGTTCCCAAGAGATGCAGATGTCTTTGGAAGGAATGCATGCAGGAAAATAGGCTGTAGGAGGCAGAAATGAATTCTTGAAAGTTTAACAAGCTTCTGAAGGACTGAGCAACTCCGAGAAGCTGGCTGTTACCATGTCTTGAAGCTTGAGATTTGAGAGAAACCAACTATGGTGTTCCCTGACACCAAGATTGATGTGGTTTGTTGATGATACGATTAAAGGGCCAGGTTCTCATTTGTATTTCTAGGTAGGGTTTTTTAAGAGAGTTCAGACCCTAGGGAAATATGGCACAAAGGAACCTGGAAAACAGCAGGAGCAGATTATGCGTTTGCTTACCTTGAGGGTTAAAATGATTCACAAAAGATTGTTTTGGGTTTTTCTGGCTGGTGAAAACACTGTAAGTCCTTGTTTTCAATACACTGTCTATAAAGGGTCAAAAGAAAGTTCAAATGTGACATTCCCTAAGGCTACTGCCTGTCAGTTGGCCAGATGTTTAAATCAGTGTTCCTAGCTCTGCCTAAAAGTGCCAGAGGTATATTGGGTGTTTGGTCTGGGGTCAAAAGGCATGTGAGAAGAAACATCAGAGACCAGCCTTTTTTGGTTTTAAAGTCTTATCTGTGTTTGCACTCATTTCTGTCCTAATTGAAAAGGACAGCTCATGGGTTAACTGAGAAAGTGAACTTGGTGTCCAAGGTGAAAGTGAATGAGAAACAAAAATGTTTCTCTGGAGAGTTTTGTGATGAGAAGCAGGAAATCTGACTCCATGGAGCTCCAAAGAAAGTCCTGCCTATATCTCTTTTTTTTCCATTGAAAAGGTCACATCTTTACGTAGCACAATACTTGGAGTGAGTCCTTCACTTTCATCAAATGAGTTAAAACGTTTGTATCCAAAGAGTAAAAGATATATTTCCATCAGAGTTTCTTTGATTCGGAAAAGAAGGACACCACCGCGTCCTAAGTTTTGTTTTTCTTCCCGATTGTCTTTGGTATTTTTGACAAGTGCCCTAACTTCAGTAATCTGGGTTTTAATTCTAAATTCATAGTGATTGCTCTTATTCAACTGATAAGATTATCGAGGTTCTTTTTGTTCTTGTTTTCTTCCTCTGCTGTTTACCTAGTGTTTTTAATTATCATTCATTGAGGTTGAAC
>SJYW01050114.1:1615788-1629358 GCA_006410735.1 Raphicerus campestris
TTTTTTTTTTTTTTTTTTTTACTGGTATGCGGGACTTCTTAGAGCCTTAAATGCATTCATGTCTGCTGTGACCTTTAAGACTGCAGCACGTGTTTTATTACTAAGGAATCTTCACTTTGGAAATAGTCACTGTAGTCTGGTTGAGAGCTGCTTATCTTTTGCCACAATGATACTGCAAACAAGCACCTACAGCATGTCCGTGGAATACAATAATAAAAATGTATTTAACTTGCAAGTTTGGGCAGTTCAGCTGATCTTGATCTGGACTTGGCTGGTTTCAGTTAATCTTGCTCACATGTGTCTGGTCAGCTGTGGGTTGGGCATTCAGGTCTTCCGATCTTAACTGGATTGGATCATATGGCTAGGAGTTCAGCTGGCTGTTAGACGACCTAGGACTGCGTAGTTAGGAAGACTGGGATGCCTTGGACGACCTAGGACCGCGTAGTTAGGAAGACTGGGATGCCTTGGACGACCTAGGACCTCGTAGTTAGGAAGACTGGGATGCCTTGTCTCTGCTGCGTGTGGCCTTCATTCTGTTCGCTAGACCTAGCATTTTCTCCTGGCCATGGTAGAGCAGCAAGAGTGAGAGCAAGTCCAACAGCACATGTGCTTTCCAGCGTTTGCTTGTGTCATGTTTGTTAAGATCCTGGGCCGGAAGAGCAGAGTAGCTCCAGGGAGGGGCGAGACCTGGCTCTCTGCAGTCAGAACCCTGGGACCTAGCTTGAGAACTGCTGGGCGAGATCACAGTCCACTGAGAGCGAGGACTGAGCTCAGACTTTGTGTTGGGCCTGGCCACAGACTGTAGTTCGAGTTCTGATAAGCAATCTCACAGATCGCTGTCTGGGCCAGGTCAAGTGAGAGAGTGCTCATCCGGTTCCCCGCAGGACTTCTGTTATCTTTCTGTGGAACTGTTTCAGGACTGAAAGGGCTGTGGCCATCAGCTAGTTCCAGTTGCATTATGTTGGGAATGAAAACACAGAGGCCCAGAGAGCTTAATTGACCAGACTAAAACTGCATAGCTAGGCAGAAGCCACACTCAACCTGGAACCTAGATATTGTCTCCAGCCGTTGGGTTTTAGTAACCTCAAAGGAACTGTATTTGAGGGGGAAGGAGAGGAGGTGGAAGGGACTGAAATTGTGTTTACAGTCTTTGTATCTGAACAAATCACATTCTTTTTGGAGGGAGTGCAATAAAAATAATTTTAAAAATTAAAGTTCGAGGTCTTTGCAAGGGCAAAGTAAATGGTTAAACACTGAGTTGTAACTGAGCACTGTGACCAGAGATTTTTTTTGGGGGGGGGTGAGAAAAGTAGGGGTGTGTTCTGAAGCAAGGAGGGCCGTCCATAGGGGAGGTCATTTCACTGGCTGGAGTCTTCCTCTCCCCTCCCGTGAACGTTAGGGAGAGCCCAGTGTGGGATGCTTCACGGGTCGGCACGTGGCCCTTGCACAGGGCTAGGCTGATCTCCATGCAGCTGCTGTTTCAGTGTCTCTGCTGCTGGAGCGGGTGCTGACGGAGATCCTCAGTGGTACGTTTTGTTTTTCTTTCCTCCGACCCCTCCATACCCCCAAGGACTTCTGCCGCATCGGAAAAGTCAGCAGAGGACTTCTGAGAAGAAAGGAGAGAGTTTGTGTTCCAGCTCTTATTTGTCAAACAGCAGATAGAATTGTGAAGGCAGATTTAGCCTTCCAGAATAGGAGCTATGGTAACAACTAATTTAGCTGACATGGGTGGGGAATAATTTGTTCTCTATAAATCATATTTTGTTCAGGAAATGCTCTCCAGTTAATCATTATCAAATAGACTTGATATTTTTATGATGGAACTACTTCCACAAATATGACGTATATTCTCCTGATTTACTTAGAAAATGCAGCAATTCCCCTACGTGAGAATGATTTTCTTTCCAAGAGTGTTTGTAAGTCCAATTTGTTAGTAAGTCCAACATAGCCTAGGTACCTGCTTAACACAATCAGTACTATAATAGGTTTCTAATACTTTTCACACAAACAAACATAAGAAGCAAACTCAAGAAAGCATGTGAAGTGTTACAGTACAGTGCCTTGTAGAGTGTAGGAATACAGCCCAGCAGCTGGCATACATATGGGGCGTGTCTGCGTCTTTGAACGTTCTCTGTATGCAGGGGACTCACTGTAATGGAAACTCTTCCCCCATTTTGATGTCAGCTGTTGAACAGTGCGGTGATGTGGCACCTGCCTTGTAAAGAGCTTTGTGTGTGTGTTCTCAGTTGGCTTCAGTCATATCTGACTCTTTGCGACGCTATGGACGGTAGCCCACCAGGGTCTTCTGTCCATGGGATTCTCCAGGCGAGAATAATGGAGTGGGTTGCCAAGCCCTCCCCTAGGAGGTCTTCCAGACCCAGAGATAGAACCATGTCTCCTGCATCACGTGGATTCTTTACCCACTGAGCCACCTGGGAAGCCCGAAGAAGTGAAACGCATTTTCTGTCGTTATTTTGTTTGCTTAGGAGCTGCTAGAGTACGTTGAACAGATATACTTTTTTTTGACAGATATACTTTTAAAAAAATATTTTTTTTGTTTTGAGTGTATCACACGTCTTATGGGATCTTAATTCCCCCACCAGACATGTAACCCAAGCCCTTGGCAGTGAAAGCTTGGACTCCTGAACGCTAGCCCTCCAGAGAATGCCCACTTTTAAAATTCTTGTGCATTATTTTCAGTTGTGTCTCCACACTTCCTCACTGTCAGCTGAGTTACTCTACTAGGGGCGCTCAGGTGGACCTATTTATTCTCAGACCCATTCTTGAGTATCTCCTGTTCTGGTCCATTTAACAAGGAGCTGCGTTTCTGAGCCCCCTTGCTCTCTGGTGGCCAAGGAGAGAGACGAGGCGTCTTGCTGAGCCTCTTTCTGCTTCTCTGATATCTCTGGGACAGCAGTGTCTCTCCCGTGGCTTCTGCCCCCAAGACCTAGTGGCCCAGCCTGGTCCAGTTCTGTGGGCTGGCCCCAGTGCCTGGGTCTGTGACGCCTCTTTCTTTCATCAGCTCTCCTGATCACGGTCGCTGCTCTCTAGACTGCCTCCCTGTTCCTTCTGTGGCCACTCAGCCCTTCCAACGCTCTGTAACCAGGCTCTTGGCTCGAAAGCTCTGGAGTGGTTTCTGTTTTCTGGTTGTCTTTGACCGATAACTGGAGAGTTGCCTTCTTATGCAACTCTTTCTCTCATTCTGATTTGCCTTTTGCAATCTTCTCTGAGAACAACAGCCAGTTTTAACCAGCTTATTTTATGGATATTAATCTGTAAATGTAACTGAGTGATTACATTAAATATTAGTCACTCAGTCATGTCTGACTCTTTGTGACCCCATGTATTATAGCCTGACAGGCTCCTCTTTCCTTGTAATTTTCCTGGCAAGAATACTGGAGTGGGTTGCCATTCCCTTCTCCAGGGGATCTTCCTGACCCAGGGATTGAACCTGGGTCTGCTGCACTGCAGGCGGACTCTTTACCATCTGAGCCACCAGGGAAGTCAGCTGAGTGGTAAAGCAGAATAAGTCTAGAGCCTGGGCTCTGGCAGCAGAATGCTTGGGCTTTAGTTCTAGCCAGATCACTCATTCACTGTGCGGCTGGGCAACTTTCTTAACCTCTCTGAGACTCACTGTTGTCATCTGAAAGATGAAAGTAATTACAGTACCTATGCTGTGTCTTAAGATCAACACCTATTGGGGGGAAAGGAAGGATGTGGGATTGGGCAGAGGGAGAAGCTGAGTTGTGATGCAGTCTTAGCAGCAGCTTGGTCAACCCCAAAGGGAGCTCTAAAGTGGGTCGAACCTTTATTCACTGATGTTGGTCACTGAAGGAGCCTCTAGGCAGTGTGCTTGGCCTTAGGTGGAGGCATTTTCTCCAGTGGAGGGCAGTTTTCTGCATGCTGCCAGAGAGCTCGGAGTAGCAGGGTAGTCAGATCCTCAGACTGCAGATAAGGTCTGGTCATTGCATCACAGTGTCCATGGCACGTCTCCACATGTGTGCAGTTGTGAGAGAGTTAATCCTTGGAAAGCGTGTTGCTTGATGAAGGCATAACAATCTTAGGAATCATTGTTGATGGATTAAGTAGAGCAGTCCAGTGAGTGGACTTTATGGTATCTAGTTAGGAATTTGGTGAGTTTTTCTCAACTTCCTGTCCATGATCTCATACTGGAGAGTCCAAGTAAGGCTGCATAAGTGGCCTGTGGGTCAGTAAGGTTCCATGGCTTCTACACAGACATTATTAAACACATTTATATTCTTAATTTTAATGGTAATGTGATGCCTTTAGACTGCAAGGAGATCCAACCAGTCAATCCTAAAGGAGATCAGTCCTAGTGTTCATTGGAAGGACTGATGTTAAAACTGAAGCTCCAACATTTTGGTCACCTGATGTGAAGAATTGACTCATAGGAAAAGGCCCTGATGCTGGGAAAGATTGAAGGCAGGAGGAGAATGGGACAACAGAGGATGGGATGATTGGATGGCATCACCGACTCAATGGATATGAGTTTGAGCAAGCTTCGGGAGTTGGTGATGGACAGGGAGGTCTGGCATGCTGCTGTCCATGGGGCCACAAAGAGTTGGACACGACTGAGCGACTGAGCTGAACTGAATGTAGTATCTTTAAATATGACTTGCCTGTAGATTCTTATATCCTTATTTTTTGAAATATACAGGAATTCCACATCAGATTTGATAAGAATTAACACAGCACTTGCTTTTTGAACACTTAAGATGTAGCAACGGGACTAAGCACGCATTATCAGTTCTTAGGACAACTCTCTGGGTGCTGAGATTCCTGTGTGATGGTGAGGACCTGAGGTCAGGGAGGTTATCTGCCCGACGTCACCCAGCCATGAAGTGACAGCTGAGTACCCCTGCCAGGGCTGCAGCCCTGGACTCATACGCGCCTACGCTTTTAACTACACATTTTTACAATTTGTACAGCAGTAGGGGAAACCTTCTCCTCTGAAAATAACTCTAGCAAAGTGTAGGTGTTGTTTTGGTAGAAACATTTCAGCTGCTGCCATAAAAATCTTCTCCCAAATGGCTCTGTGAGAGCAAAGCTGGGCAGACTCTGCTTGTGTTTAGGATGCGTGCCTTATGGCTCAGCCACAACACAAATGATTTGTTTTCCTGGCCTTGTTGGCAAAGTGATTTCATTTCTGGATCTCCCTGAAGAAAGCGCCTAAACAAGTAAATTTCTTTGTAATTGGATATTTAAAGAGGAACCACGTGCAAAAGTCACAATGGGAAGCCACATTTTCATCCACTGAGTGATGCAGGGATTGGGGAGGGAGCTAAGTTATCATCAGTACATGGGCAGAATTCACTAGATGGTTTTACTTCCTAGTATTTTGCTGTTTTTCATCAAGAAATTATTTTTATAATCATCTAAGGCCCTATAAGGTGGATGTTTAGGAAAGTGGGTGTTCATCATTGTTCTTGGAGAACAGCAGATTAAGTCATGTTTCTTATATCTGAATAGAAGTAATGCCTCTTTTTCTGTAGAAAAGTACTTTTTCAAAGTTGAGTGTATGGTACTAATGAGAAGTCTAGGAAGCTGTAAGGTCAGAAATTTCCTAAGGTTCTGTGGATTCCAATTTCTTTGACATATCAGGATAGTTTGGGCCATATATAGCAAATAAAGTGTGACATAAAATGTAAAATAACTGAAAATTTGTGGAAAAAAAATCAGAGTTAGGCACTCCATGATTTCATGGTATCATTAAGAGTCCAGGTTCCTGTCTTTCTGTCTCATCCTCCCAATTGTGTGGCTTCCATTTTCAAGGTCACTCTGGGGCCAGATTAGTTTTGGCCATCATATCTTCAGTCCAAATGTGCAGAGAAAGGAGCCCTCTTAGTG
Source organism: Raphicerus campestris (assembly GCA_006410735.1). Lineage (NCBI taxonomy): Eukaryota > Metazoa > Chordata > Mammalia > Artiodactyla > Bovidae > Raphicerus > Raphicerus campestris. The sequence goes on from SJYW01050114.1 coordinate 1,621,657, forward strand.
CAGGCAGCTTGGTCAGTTTCTGCAGCCTTCCTGAATTCCATAAAACACTTGCATTTGTATTTCACTGGCCAGTACTAACCAAGCTGCAAGAGAGCCTGGAGATGTGATGTTTAGTTGAGCATATTTGAGGCTGTCTTACTGATGAAGAATAGAAGACTGGACATTGAGTGATGACGGGCAGTTTCCGCCACATTTAGGACTGTAATGCATATGTCTCAACTGAAAATGCAGACATGTCGGTGTTAATGTTAAAAGGTGACTTTTATTGGTTTATGTCATCGGCATCATCCTCAGTGTCTTTTGTGGCCTGATGTGCATCAGGACCTATAGAGGTGTGCAGTGTGCTTGACTCTGGCACCCTTTACTGGAGGAAGCAGTATTTGAGAAGCACATTTTCTTCATGTCGTTCAGTAACTATTGATCAACTGTTGTGTGCCATGCACTGCGCCTGGGGGTTCCAACGTTTCCACATCTATTTGATCACCTCCTCCACCCTTGCTGCTGCTGCTGCTGCTAAGTCTGACTCTGTGTGACCCCATAGACGGCAACCTGCCAGGCTCCCCTGTCCCTGGGATTCTCCAGGCAAGAACACTGGAGTGGGTTGCCATTTCCTTCTCCAATGCATGAAAGTGAAAAGTGAAAGTGAAGCCGCTCGGTCGTGTCCGACTCTTAGCAACCCTATGGAGTGCAGCCCACCAGGCTTCTCTCTCCATGAGATTTTCTATACCTCATGTAAAACTTACTAACACCTCAAGGAAGTGTACTGTCTTGTGGAGCTAGTTTGCTGAGTGTTTAACCTGGAGGTGCTCATTATAGGGGAAACTTTCATGCCTGGAGTATGGAGTGAAACAGACTGTGTATCAGTAGCCTGCTCCTGTAAAACCCATGTCAAAGTTTAATACTTTAAAACAATGTACTTTTATTATTTCTCATATTAATGCATTGGCTGGGTGGTTCTTGGGGTTTTGGCTGGGGTCTCTAGAGGCACGTCTGTGGTCAGAGGTTGGCTGTGATATGGTTCTGCTGATCTTGGCTGGATGTGTTCTGTTAGCAGCTGGGGGCTGGCTGGTCAGATGGTACCCTGGGATTTCCTCCACACGGTCTCTTCATCTGCAGCTGTCTGTCCCAAGCTTCTCATTGAGCTCAGATGGTTCAGGAGGAAGAATGGAAGTACGCAAGGCCTGTTGAAGCCAAGGCTCCAAATTAACACAGCCTGACTTCCGCCAAAGCAAGTCACAAAATCAGCCCAGATTAAGCTGGAGGCCCAAGCTCCATCTCTTGTTGAAAGGAGCTGCCAGGTCACATTGCGAGGGGCGTGGAGAGCTAAAGAAGAAGAGAAATGAGGCCATTTCAGCAGTCAATCTGCTGGTTTCCTAGGGAGGAGAAGTCTAGCCTGTACTGTTAGTCTGTACTTTTCTCCTTCCTTCTTTCCACCCAATACCTCCAGTCAAAATTTCTGTTCATTGAACTTCTTGGTAGCTTTGGTAATGGAAGTAAACCAGTTGTCTGTGCCTGCCTCAGTGTGTTGGGATTCTCAAGCTCAGTCACCAGCTGGTGGGAAAGCCTTCGGAGTACATGGGCTCTGCCAAAGGTCCTTTTGTGTTTAATTTTCAGTTTTGTTTCAGGTGTTGCAGAGGTGAAGATCTGGTGCTATTTCTTTCTTTAATGTTTAAAATATATTTCTTCTCATTATTTTGGCTGTGCTGGGTCTTAGTTGCTGTGCAGGCTCTTCTCTGGTTGTGGCGAGCAGGGGCTACTGCCCGTTGCAAAGCGTGGGCTGCTCATTGCAGTGGCCCCTCTCATGGAGCTCTAGGCTGGGAGGCTTCAGTAGTTGCAGCTCCTGAGCTCTGGAGGATCGGTTCAGTAGTTGCGGCACACGGGCTTTGTTGTTCTTTGGCATGTGGGCTTTTCCCAGACTGGGGATCAAACCCGTGTCTCCTGCCTTAGTAGGTGGGTTCTTTACCCCCGAGCCACTTAGAAGCCCCTTATAGTATTTCTTGACTGATACATTCTGTGATGTGCGACCCTCTGAACGTGCAGTCTCCTCATCCATAAAATGGGCACATGGCAATCCGATCTTAGTGTATTTAAGAAATCATCTAAAACACCCCACCACTGCTCATAATAACTAATGCTGATATGCACTAACCCTGTGCTGGGTGCAGTTCTTCACAAACCTGTGAGGTTGGTATGGTGCTACCAGGGCCCAGAAAGGTTTAATGACAAATCAGGGTGATGCAGACCGCTCTAGCCTGCTGAGTCACTTAAAAATGAAAGAAATAAAGGTCTTATTTTGACAGAATTGAGAGGGATGGGAACAATGACTTAGACTTTTAAAATGAAGTTTGGATTTTTAGTACAGAGCCTGCCCTGACGATTTACATAGCTATTTCTTGCAGGTGCATTTGACATTCAGAAGCAATCAGGTTGTATTCTCTGTTCTTTGAGGGATTACTGGGCTCTGCGCATCTTGAAGGTTACATCTGCAATCAGCATTAATTTCATTGTTAACCATCCTTCATATTAGTTACCATGTTGTTCCTTTTCTGTTTTTACTCTGTTTTTGAGACTACTTGGGTTTTAGTGGAGATGGTAAGTTGTGAGATTAGATGGGACAGCTCAAGTTTATTGTTCAAGAAGCCGAATTAGACACAGAGTGAACTCGAAGCTCGGTTGAACCATGTGGGTCTCTAATCCAGTATCCCTGAGCACTGTGCTCTGTTCTTCCCCATTTTAGTCCAAAATGCCTGTTGAACCGGTGTGGGGTCAAGAACGCACAGGGCGTTAAATGGGAGTGATTTTCGCATTACATTTTATGATTCACTTAAGGGAGTCGCACTAAACTGCTTGAACAAAGGGAGAAATTCCTCTGGAAGCCAAGGTCAGAGAAAATCATATGGAGAAAAAGGCAAATAAGTGATGCCCATTTGCTTTTATTAATATATTTGTCTTAGTTCCTTTGGCCCGCTGTAACAATATCCTGTGAACTAGGAGACTTATAAACAGACATTTATTTCTCATAGTTCCCGAGGTTGGAGGTCTGAGATCAGAATGCCAGCATGTTCGAGGGAGCGCCCTCTCCTGGGTACAGACCTCTCCTTGTATCATCGTGTGGTAGTAAGGGCTGGTGAGCTCTCTGGAACCTCTTTTATAAGAGCAATAGTCCTGTGCTCCATCCTCATGACCTAAGCACCTCCCAAATCACCTTTCCTTCTAATAGCATCTTTGGTGTTTCATGAGTACTGAGGGGCACATTCAGATCATAGCAATATTCAGACAGATTTTTAAAAATTCATTCATTTCATGTCAAGTGGCTATAACTTAAAAGCCCTTTGCTGCAGCAGTATTCAAGAAAACAGAGCAATTCTTGAGATGTTGCACAATCAGAACATTAAAATGTTGATTAGAGGAACCATGAGACTGGTTGTGACTACATTTTGGTTGGTGTCATGTGGATAAGGAGCAGCAGACTTTTTTTTTCAATTCTTAGTGATTGAAATATTGGGATTTTTTTTAAGCAGAGAGGAGAAGAAACTATAATGGAATTCAGGACACTGCAGTTAATTTTCTGGCTTCTAGAGAATCACATGAGTTTAAAACACTCCTTAATTGGCTACACTTTTAATTAAAGAAAAACAGAAGGATCTTTTCTTTTCACCTATATAAGAACTCGTAAGAAATCTCTTTATCTTGTAATTCACAGGTCAGAGGATTGAGTTTGAATAGATAAGTGTTCACCCACATATATTTATAAAATATTAGTAAAAACTAATTTATGTGGAATTCTTGCTGTATGCTGTGTACTATTTTAGTGTTTTACTGAAATAACCACTTTATCCTCACAGTAGCCCCTTGAAATAAATACTGTCATTATTACTATTTTTATAAATGAAGAAACCAAGACACAGAGATCTTAAGTAACTTGCGTAAAGTACACAGCAAGGGAGTTGCAAAGTTAATATTCAAATCCAAACCATTTTAATCGGTACCCTACAGAATTTCCCAAGAGTGAGTCATTCAGATACTACCTTCATTCTTTTTGCCATTCTTCTATTCTATTTTTATTTCATATTTTTCACTTTTGTTTAACCACAAACGTAAATGTATTTTAAAAGGCAACCTTAGATCATTACCTTGGAAAACTATCTTGTGCCACAAATTGTTGAGACAGCCAATAAAAATTTAAAAATGCAGACTGAATAGTGTCATCCAATCCTAAGTAGTTGCCAGTTCTCCTGAAACTCGAGTCAGAGACCTGCCTTCACTGTCAGGAGAGAGAAAGAGGAGAGAGAGCCAAGATTAGACTGAATTTGAAGACAAAGTTAGGGGTCTCTTTAATGTCATCCAAAGGTGTGTGTGTGTGTGTTAGGGCTCTCTTTAATGTCATCCAAAGGGGTGTGTGTGTGTGTGTGTGTGTGTGTGTGTGTGTGGTAGTGAGCGAGATGGATAGTCTACTTTCTTGATTCCATGGGAATCACTTGTTTAAAACATGAAGATGTGGTGCTATCTTCCGAGTTAAGGAAAGTTAAGCGGAAGATACCGAGATGAATTCAGGCCTTTTTCAGTTCAGCCTGTCCAAGGAAAGCTATTGTCTGAATTATTAACCCTAAAGTCACTTAGTAATTCTTCTGGTCCTACAAGATCCTTCTAGGTTGCTTTGTGGAAAGGACTGTGAATAGTTTTTTTTGCCTTTTTACTAAAGTTATTATGTATAGAAGAAAGTATCATTACCCCTGAACTTAAACCAAAGTACTTAGACAATGGCCTTACATTAAGTCTTGCTTCAACCTTGACACATACCTAGTGGTTTGAAACATTAGTGTCTTAGTCCTCTTTCATACAGATCTATCTTATCTATATCTATCTATCTATATATCTATCTATCTATGTATATTGCTCTTCATCATTAATTTAGAGTTGTTATATTTTAATTATGGTAAGAAAAGCAGAAGAGGCTTTTCATCTCCCAGTTTAACCTTAATGATGAAACTCCATGTGTTTTTAAGTAATGAAGAGGGATCTTCCTTTTAATTCACAGGCCTCTTAAAAGCAGTTCATAGACATCATTAAGACTCATCAATGTGAACAATAATCTGCATCTGAAGTTTTTACTGATTACCTGATCACATAATTTCTACATGTTCTAATTTCATTTTTTGGATGTTTCTTACATTATATGAATTCTTAATCAAGATGAATCTATAAGCAGTACCCTTTTTACACAGGGTGAGAGAATGCTACTTGACAAAAGTTTTAGTGGAAGATGATGAATGAAACTGGCTGCATCTTACCCAGAATCCCTATTTCCATTTTAAAATATTACAGATATTAAATATTAATATAGCTGCAAATAGGCAGCATGATGTGGAATATAACTTATGTGGCTGGTAAACTATTTCCTGTTCAGTGTGCCAGTGAACTTTGGAAAACCTCTAATAGATGTTAGGCCTAGTTAGCTGCTCAGAGTTTGAGAACAGAGGTAGGCAGCTTGGGGAAGAACAAGGGAACATCTGTTTGCACTGAAGCTGCTGTGGGATTGTATCTCCAAGGGGCAAGCGCTCCACTCCAGTTGGGACAGCATGGTGGGCTGGATGGGCCGCTGTTCGGTAGCAAAACAGAGACCTCTTCATCTGCAGGTTTACGTAAGGTGACGTGGTATGCTTTGTCTGATCAGTAAACCGTGGCCAGGGCTGGATTCTAACAGTTCAGCTGGGGTTCGTTTATTTAGGCATAATTGATTTACAGTTGTGTCACTTTCTGCTGTGTTAATTAATACAGCAAAGTGATTTTACATATAAAATGGTTTCTCTGAGGAAACTGGACAGAGTTCTGTGTGCTGTCCAGTAGGCCCTTGCTGTTCATCCCTTCTGTGTATCAGCGCTTCCATCTGCTAACCCCGGCCTCCCATGCCATCTCTTCCCAGGCCCTCCTCCTTGGCAACCACTAGTCTGGTCTCTATCTCTGTGTGTCTGTTTGTTTTTCATAGATAGGTTCATTTGTGTGCTATTTTAAATTCTACGTATAAGTGGTATCGTGTGGCATTTGTCTCTTTCTGACTTTCCTAGTATGGTACTCCGTAGTTGCATCCATGCTGTTTCAAATGGCATTATTTCATTCTTACTTAGATGCAGTCTGTGGCTAGGCTTCAGAAACCAGAACTAGCTCTGGAAGTGTGTCCTGGTTTCAGAAATAAGATCAGTGAAGGTCAGGGTAGTTAGAGTCTCAAGGGCATGGACCACATCTGTTTACTCACCAGTGGGCACCCGGCATCTGACATAGTACTGGGTGCATGGCAGGCACTCAGGATTTAAATAATGTGTCAGATCCATGAGGGAACCGAGTTATATTGGGCAACTAATGTTTTTAGCATCATAAATCATTTTTGCTTGGTGAGAGGAAACCCTAGCAGAACTGGTGTGTGTGTGTGTTTTAGAGCTTTCTGAAATAACAGAATCAGTTACAGTTTGGGGAACTGAAAAAGAAAACAGAGAGTTATCTTGGAGTGAGTGGTTGGTTTCCCACAATACGTTTCTCTGATTGAAAGAGATATTTTCAAGTTCTTTTTAGACAGAGAAAGAGATTATGACTTCTGTCCCTTTCCTTTCTGTCTGTGCAGGAAGAAAGAGCCTGTCAGGATTTAGAACAGAGAGAAGCTATGTGGAAAACATAGTTTTCTTCTAGACTATGGGTCTTGAGGATTAATAGAACATACTAGGAAATAAGGTTCTTTCTCTTGGGAAATTACTAGCGCTGGCAGCTTGAAGTAGCATGAGAAGTCGTTTCATTGGAGGCAGGTCTTCAGGCAGTGTGCCCGAGAGGGTGTGAGCCCGAGGGAGGGAAATGGAAGGAAGGGCAGAGCTGTGTTGGTGAGCAGCTGAACCAGAGTGACTGGAGTGGAAGGCACCCTGCGTGTTCTCAGCACCCACTGTATGCCAGGCCATGTGACATACGCATCAATATTAACTGTTTTGAGACAGCTGTTATTTTGGATGTGTTATATTTTTCTGAGAGATGCTATTATCCCTATTTGACACATAAGGAATCTGAAGTTTATTAGGAGGCCTGTGATTAGTCTAAAGACATGTTAATAGCTAGAACATATAATGGGGCTGAGGTTTGAACCCAGGTCGGTCTGATTCAAAAATTCAAATTCTTTTCCCAGGTGAAGCCATTCCTTACCTTTCTTATGGTTGTATTCTGTATTTAGCAATTATCTCAAATGCTTCATAGCATTTAACAGTTGTAAAGGAAGAGTTTTGTTTTTACAGGGAAGGTAATGTTGGATTGCAGACTCAGTGTTTAGATTTTTCAGCCCCGTGTGTGTGTGTGTGTGTGTGTGTGTGTGTGTGTGTGTGTAATGGGGGATATCCAGGTGGTCCAGGTCCTTCATATTCAAAGCATGCTCCCAGGACTGGCCACATCAGCATCACTCGTGAACTTGTTAAAATGCAAGATCTCAGGCCCCACAGCCAACCTCTTGCACAGTCTGCATTTTTCAGCAAAATTCCCTTGGTGATTTGTGTGCACACGAAAGCTTGAGAAGCTCTGTGGAAATGGCTGTGATGATTCCCACCCAGCTGTTTGAGAGGCTGGCATGTCATGTGAGAGCAATACTAGTCGGTGACAGTCGTTGAGTTATTATCCCAGTTTATTGAGTGCTTACTATATGCCAGATGATATAGTGTTTTATATAGATTTTCTT